>SJYX01002512.1:5493-16055 GCA_006410675.1 Oreotragus oreotragus
AAGAATTGATGCTTTTGAACTGTGGTGTTGGAGAAGACTCTTGAGAGTCCCGTGGACTGCAAGGAGATCCAACCAGTCCATTCTAAAGATCAGTCTTGGGAGGAATTCTTTGGAAGGAATGATGCTAAAGCTAAAACTCCAGTACTTTGGCCACCTCATGCGAAGAGTTGACTCATTGAAAAAGACTCTGATGCTGGGAGGGATTGGGGGCAGGAGGAGAAGGGGATGACAGAGGATGAGATGGCTGGATGGCAGCACTGACTCAATGGATGTAAGTTTGAGTAAACTCCGGGAGTTGGTGATGGACAGGGAGGCCTGGCGTGCTGCGATTTGTGGGGTTGCAAAGAGCTGGACACAACTGAGCGACTGAACTGTACTGAACTGAAGAGAATTGAGGAAAAGGCAAACCAAAACTTTGTTTTATAAATAAGTCATGCCAAACTAAGCTCCTTTCCTTGTATGAATATATGGATACTTGGTGGTAAGTCAACACAGAACCCTTGCAAAGTGGAGATCTTGACTTCGGACAAACATGAAATCAAATAGCCTGTACTATCAGAGACTAGATAAATCAGTGTAGGCTGATAAGGTGCTCTATAACTGTTTCAGTCTTACTTGGCTTTTTAAATGTTTTTTCCCCAATGTGAGATTATCAAACCCACAGAGAACAGAAGGAGGTGAGGAGGGAGAATGGCCATGTTGGATTTGCACCCTCAAGACTCAAAACACAGAACAGGCCAGAGGACACACTGGGATAAGCCCAGATGAATGGTGGCAGGGATAGAGCCTTCATTTAAGTTCAAACATGCAAGTGCAAACTGCACATACATGGATATACAAGACAGAAGGGATACTGAGTTTTAGTGGTTTGTACATAAATGTCCATGGTCTTTGGTTGACTCAAACTGAAGAATGTACTAACTGTGAAGTGATTGTCGTGTGAATGTAACGAGAGCTCACACATATACTTATATGCCAGGCACTGTTCCAAACTGCTCAAAGCATTATTTTATTGATTCCTGGTTCATTATTTTAAAGGTGAAAAAGCAGAGGTAGACAAAGGGCAAGTAACTTATCTTGGGGCAGAGTCAGGACAGCATTGTCAGCATCTGCCCCCAGAGATGCTCTGATTCTCTATTTCCACATGCCTTTCAGCTCAGGGAATGTAACTGCTCGTTGTTCTCTTGGTGGGAGTTGGGCTCTCAGTTCTCTGTCCATCTTAAGAAGGAGAAGGATAAAATGCAATATAAATGTAGAGAGGCAAAGCTATAAGAAATAGAAATGCTTGCCTGGAGGGTAGAAAAGCTGGTGAAGTCATGATAGGTGTTCTCAGATGTCTAGACTAGAGATTGTCAAGGAAAAGAATACACCTGTTCATGTATTTCCATATGGGATAGAATTTACAGGAAAGCAAACTGCAGTCCAATATATGTTCTTACCACACAAATAATCCAAACCAAGATGTGCTGCTTTGTGAGATATGAGCATCTCATCCATGAAATGATCAAAAGGAAGCCAGATCAAGCAGTGGGGTTATGCAGTGGTGGGAAGTTCACCCAGATGGCTCCTAGGGTGCCTTCCAAAACACAAAGGTTTGGATAACCAGAGAAAAGCTTAAAGCAGAAACACTTGTGAACCGCTTCACTCCCTCCACCTAATACACAACACATGCATACATACACTGTCCTGCACTGTCTCCATGAGTATTCTTATATGGTAGCAATTACTCTGGGTTTGCAGCTAGTAGACCTGAATTCTAAACATTTTACTTGAATATCTCTGCACCTTTAGTTTCTCTTTCTGTGAATAAGAAAGAAGGAAGGAAATAAAGAAGAAAGCAATGAGGATACGCTCAGTCGTGTCCGACTCTTTGTGACCCTATGGACTGCAGCCTATCAAGCTCCTCCGTCCAAGGGATTTTCCAGGCAAGAGTGCTGGAGCAGATTGCCATTTCCTTCTCCAGGGGAACTTCCTGACCCAGGAATTGAACCTGGGTGTCCCACATTGCAGGCAGACTCTTTGCCGTCTGAGCCACCAGGGAACCCCCTAGACCTGAATTCAAAACATTTTACTTGAGTTTCTCTGCCCATTTAGTTTCTCTTTCTGTGAATAAGAAGGAAGGAAATAAAGAAGAAAGCAATGAGAAAGGAAAGAAGGAAGGAAGAAAGGAAGGGAAGTCATGAGGAGAAAACAAAAACATAGAATTAAAAAGGTAAGAAAAATATTATGCAACCCCATGGACTGTAGCCCACCAAACTTCTCTGTCCATGGAATTCTCCAGGCAAGAATATTGGAGTGGGTTGGCATTTCCTTCTCCAGGGATCTTCCTAACCCAGGTGTTGAATCTGCATCTCCTGCATTGGTAGGTGGATTCTTTATTGCTGAGCCACCTGCGAAGCCCAGAGTTTTCATTAAAAATGAAAGGAAGGAAGAAAGGAAGGAAGGATGTGAGGAGAAAATAAAAACATAAAATTAAAAAGGTAAGAAAAATATTATAGATTTAGTCATGCTTCTTCTCACTTTATACTTTCCTAAACATTTGTGAAACTACCATGAGATAGCAGATTAGCAAAGAATTATATATTTAGTACTCTGTAAATTCCAAGCACTAAGGGATTATTGCCTACAGCAGTCTGGCTCAGTATCCTGCATGAATCCTGGGTCATGGGATTGAGCCATATGAATTGGTTAATTACATCCTGTCCTCTGACCACACGCTCTGTGCCTAAGTCATATCTGGCATGTGGTGAATGGCTATTCTTGACTACCAGGGATGGCGGGAGAGTGAGAAGAGCTCAGTACAGAGCTGTCTCCACCACCAAGTGACAATTCAAAATAGAATCCTTCATCATTGTGCATAGTGAGATCATCTCAGTACATTAAGGACCACACTTTTAACAACAGGGAAATTTTTTGCAAGTAGAGACATTTCACAGTTAAACAAAGGAGAGTTCAAGTGGAAAATATATACATATGCATACACACTATGTATAAATGTGTATAGTCTGCATGTGTATGTGTCTATGTATGAAAAAAAGGTCAGAATGCAAAACTGAAAAAAATAAATGCCTAAGTCAATGACCTAAATTTTATGCATTCCTAGCCAAAGAAATAAATGAACCCTTATTATTGCCATCAATATCTAGCATCTACTTCCTTTCATTCAAACCAGCGTAAAATAAATCTGCAGAAAGTATGCATGAGTGTCAGTCATATCTGACTCTTTGTGACCCCATAAACTATAGCCCACCAGGCTCCACTGTCCAAGGAATTTTCCAGGCAAGAATACCGGAATGGATTGCCATTTCCTTCTCCTGCAGAAATTATAGGAGATTATATAATAAAACAACACAAGAATCTTCTAAACAATTTTAGAATGCATTTTTAAACATAACAAATCAAATGCTTCTATTTGTATGTCAGAAATGAGGACATAAGCAGATCAATTATAAACATAATACCCTCAAGGAGTTGAATATTATGTTATATCCATAAGTAAGATAACAGATGTAGTATAAATGTCAAAACTGGAAATGAAGTGGTTTATTTTTCAATTTCCTTAGATTTACATTAAGGAAGTATAATTTAACCTTGAAATCATAATTATAATACAGAGGTTAAAAGGCGTTCAACAAGAGGAAAGCCCTTTAGCTAAAGATTGGTTTAGGGCAGGAAGCATTACATATTGCACAGGAGAGCAAACTAAAGAGGAAAAAAAAATCAACTAAAATTGGGATAAAACCATCAAGAATAACAAAATATGAAATTAGGTAAAGTGTCAGGATGAGCTTTACATCTTGAAACCTTCTCATGCTACGGATTATCATAGTACATAGCACTTTTTAAAGTGATAGCTTAGATATCATTCCAGAGAGTTTTGTGACTTGCTCTGTAACTATTAGGAAAGTTACAAATCTCTAAATAAACTGTTAACTATTGTAGTTTGCACCTGTAATGAAAAATTCTTATGAGCTGTAGGGGAGATGGCTAGCAGACCACCAGAAGTTTTCCTTCCCTTCTTCCTAGGCATGCAGCTACATTACACTTTCCCAGCCTCTCTTGCAGCTACATGTGGCCATGTGACCAATTTCTCATTAATAAACAATGAACAGAACTTATGTGAGCAATTTTCACTTTACTTGCTTGAGAGGAGACTCCTGGCTCTGGACTTCTGCTGTTATCCTTTTCTTCGAGGCTGCAGTAGCCAGAACGTGGAAAACAACATGTGGAGAACCGTGTGATGCAGGCGGCAGGGCAGCCACCAGCTGAGTCCCTGATGAATCTGTCAGAGCTGCTCCATCTACTTCAAACTCTCATCTTAGAACTTTAAACATGTGTGAGAAATAAACATCTTTGTTTTGTAAGCTAACTTTTTACTGGATCTCTTGTTACAGCAGCTTAACATCTTTTTAATTAATATGTAAGCTTTCAGTTATTTTCATTATCTTCTTGTACACAAAAATGTGCTGCAGAGATAAATTTAAATATTTTAATGAAAATTACTCCACAAAAAGATAAAATAATGTTTTGCTATCATATTTCTGGACTTCCCTGGTGACTTGGTGGTAAAGAATCCACCTGCCAATGCAGGAGGTGTTGGTTTGATCTCTGGGTTAGGAAGATCCCCTGGAGAAGGAAATGGAAACCCACTCCAGTATTCTTGCCTGGAAAATCTCATGGGCAGAAGAGGCTGGTGGGGTATACTCCATAGGGTCACAAGAGAGTTGGACATGACTTAGTGACTAAACAACAAAAAAAATCATATTTCTAAAGGTGAACTGTATTATCTTAGATTTTAAATTTTGTTTTCATTATTGTCATTTCATTTACTCATACAGCTATGTTGTTCACTTGCGAAAGTCATGTCTGACTGCAACCCCATGGTCTGCAGCACACCAGGATCCTCTGTTCTCCCCTGTCTCCCAGATTTTGCTCAAATTCATGTCTGTTTAATTGATGATGCTGTCTAACCATCTCAGCTTCTGGTGCCCCTTTTCCTTTTGCCTTTAATCTTTCCCAGCATAAGAGTCTTTTCCAATGAGTCAGCTATTCACATCAGGCAGGCAAAGTATTGGAGCTTCAGCTGCAGCATCAGTCCTTCCAATTCATTCAGGGTTGATTTTCTTTAGGATTGCTTGGTTTGATCTCCTTGCAGTCCAAGGGACTCTCAAGAGTCTTCTCCAACACCACAATTTGAAAGCATCAATTCTTCAGCACTCAGCCTTCTTTGTGGTCCCACTCTCACATTCATACATGACTACTGGAAAAACCATACCTTTGACTATGCAGACCTTTGTTGGAAAGTGGTGTTTCTGCTTTTTAATATGCTGTCTAGGTTTGTCAAAGCTGTCCTTCCAAAGAGCAAGCACCTTTTAATTTCATACAACTATGAGCTTTTTATAAAAGCAGAGTAAATTATCTGAGTTCAGGGAGTTTGGGGGAGAACTCTTATCTCAGAATGCACGCTATCATTAACATGAAAAGAACACTTACAAATTTTCCTGAGTTATTTTTACATCCAAATTGTTTTGATAGGTAAATAGAAAAAAAAAGAAGATTGAAGATTGAAGCTTACTGATCAGAAATGAGTTAACATAGCAGGCCTGAAACTGCTATCCTTAGAAAGGCCCATTTACAACTTTGGTCCTTAGCTGACACCTGTGACTTCCCTCCATTCCCCAACTGATAAAACTAGCTTGCTGTTCCTAAAGTATTTGTGCAAGCAATGTGGTATAGGCCAAATACCTGCTTTCCATCAGGCAGTCTGGACTTTCGATACATGCTAGATAAAGGGTGCTTACATGAACAGCTCCCAATAGGAGCCTTGGGCAGAGAGTTTCTATGGATGGACACCGTATCACGCGTTTGACTTTGGATGATTTAGGCACAGCCTGTGTGACTCTACAGGGAGAGAACTCTTGAAAGCTCGTACCTGGATTTCTCTGGACTTCGCCCCATTTTTTCCAGAGCTGATTCTGCTTTGTTTCCTTTTGCTGTAATGAATCCTATGTTAAATCCCATGAGTGGGTGTAAGTGCTCCAAGCAAATCACCAAACCTGGGGTTGGTCAGGGATCCCCTATACTCTTACTAATTAGAATTTAGAGTTGAAATAGCTAATGGCAAAATAAGAAAGTTGGAAATATCCTAACCAATTGGGAAAGCTGGATACAAGGTACAAAACTCTTGACTATCAGAAAGTATGTATGAGGTATGGAGTTTTCCAAAATGAATAAAATATTCAAAGATTGAGAGTACCACCACAAATGACTGTAAAATAATACTGCTAGATATTTATACGGAATCTCTAGGTTCCTGGTTTGGAATAGCCCTGTGAGGCTGGCAGGCCAGTGGACATCATCATCTCCACTTTCAGAGTAAGGGGCTGAGGTGCAGACTTGCCCAAGGTTATAAAGCCAGGATTGTAAAGCAGACATGAGAGGCAAGCCTCCTGAAGCTTAATCACCTTCTATTTCTCCTAAGTCAGTTTTTACAGTCTATGTTTCTGAGGGTCCCAGAAGCCTGAGGGAATACTGCAAGGTTTAGCTCAGGAGGGGATGACAAGGCCAGGCAGGAAGACCCTACACCTTCTCAGCTTTATCCAAATGGCTCCACTTCTCAGTTTTGCATATAGGAATCTGTTTAACATAAAGAAAAATATTCCACGAACTTTTGTTTCTTTGAGTACCGCTGAAGGCACTAGCAATCCACTCCAGTACTCTTGCCTGGAAAATCCCATGGATGGAGGAGCCTGGTAGGCTGCAGTCCATGGGCTCGCGAAGAGTCAGACACGACTGAGCGACTTCACTTTCACTTTTAACTTTTATGCATTGGAGAAGGAAATGGCAACCCACTCCAGTGTTCTTGCCTGCAGAATCCCAGTGACAGGACCCTAGTGGGCTGCCATCTATGGGGTCACACAGAGTCGGACACGACTGAAGCGACTTAGCAGCAGCAGCAGCAGCAGAATATCTTTCGGTTCCTTGTGCTCTGCTGTGCTTAGTTTCTCAGTAGTGTCTGACTCTTTCGACCCCATAGACTGTAGCCCACCAGGCTCCTCCGTCTACAGGGATTCTCCAGGCAAAAATACTGGAGTGGGTTGCCATGCCCTCCTCCAGGGGATCTTCCCAACCCAGGGATAGAAACCAGGTCCCCCACATTGCAGGCAGATTCTTTACCATCTTAGCTACCAAGGAAAGTAAAAGCAACAATCAATGCTAAAATTCAGTTTTTTAGTTTTTACTGTTAAAAAATATTTATTTTAATTGGAGGCTAGTTACTTTACAATATTGTAGTGGTTTTTGCCATACATTGACATGAATCAGCCATGGGTTTACATGTGTTCCCCATCCTGAACCCCCCTCCCACCTTCCTTCCCATCCCATCCCTCTGAGTCATCCCAGTGCACCAGCCCTGAACACCCTGTCTCATGCATTGAATCTGGACTGGTGATCTGTTTCACATATGGTAATATACATATTTCAATGCTATTCTCTCAGATCATCCCACCCTCGCCTTATCCCACAGAGTCCAAAAGTCTGTTCTATACATACGTGTCTCTTTTGCTGTCTCACATATAGGGTTAACATTACCATCTTTCTAAATTCCATATATATGTGTTAGTATACTGTATTGGTGTTTTTCTTTCTGGCTTACTTCACTCTGTATAATAGGCTCCAGTTTCATCCACTTTATTAGAACTGATTCGAATGCATTCTTTTTAATGGCTGAGTAATATTCCATTGTGTATATATACCACAGCTTTCTTTTCCATTCATCTGCTGATGGACATCTAGGTTGATTCCATGTCCTGGCTATTATAAACAGTGCTGCAATGAACACTGGGGTACATGTGTCTCTTTCAATTCTGGTTTTCTCAGTGTGTATGCCCAGCAGTGGGATTGCTGAGTCATATGGCAGTTCTATTTCCAGATTTTTAAGGAATCTCCACACTATTCTCCATAGTGGCTGTACTAGTTTGTATTCCCAACAACAGTGTAAGAGGGTACCCTTTTCTCCATACCCTATCCAGCATTTATTGTTTGTAGATTTTTGGATAGCAGCCATTCCGACCATCATGAGATAGTACCTCACTGTGGTTTTGATTTGCATTTCTCTGATAATGAGTGGTCTTGAGCATCTTTTCATGTGTTTGTTAGCCATCTGTATGTCTTCTTTGGAGAAATGTCTGTTTAGTTCTTTGGCCCATTTTTTAATTGGGTCGTTTACTTTTCTGGAACTGAGCCGAAGGTGTTGCTTGTATATTTTTTAGATTAATTCTTCATCAGTTGCTTCATTTGCTATTATCTTCTCTCATTCTGAAGGCTGTCTTTTCACTTTGCTTATAGTTTCTTTCATTGTGCAAAAGCTTTTAAGTTTAATTAGGTCCCATCTGTTTATTTTTGCTTTTATTTCCATTACTCTGGGAGGTGGGTCATAGAGGATCCTGCTGTGATTATGTTGGAGAGTGTTTGCCTATGTTTTACCCTAGGAGTTTTATAGTTTCTGGTCTTACATTTAGATCTTTAATCCATTTTGAGTTTATTTTTGTGTATGATGCTAGAAAGTGTTCTAGTTTCACTCTTTTACAAGTGGTTTACCAGTTTTCCCAGAACCACTTGTTAAAGAGATTGCCTTTTCTCCATTGTATATTCTCTTGCCTCCTTTGTCAAAGATAAGGTGTCCATAGGTGCATGGATTTATTTATGGACTTTCTATTTTGTTCCATTGATCTATATTTCTGTCTTTGTGCCAGTACTGTACTGTCTTGATGACTTAGCTTTGTAGTATAGCCTGAAGTCAGGCAGGTTGATTCCTCTGGTTTCATTCTTCTTTCTTAAGATTGCTTTGGCTATTCAAAGTTGGTTTTGTTTTGTTTTTTTTGTATTTTCATACAAATTGTGAAATTATTTGTTCTAGCTCTGTGAAAAATATCATTGGTAGCTTGAAAGGGATTGCGTTGAATCTATAAATTGCTTTGGGGTAGTATACTCATTTTCACTATATNTTGTTTTTTTTTTGTATTTTCATACAAATTGTGAAATTATTTGTTCTAGCTCTGTGAAAAATATCATTGGTAGCTTGAAAGGGATTGCGTTGAATCTATAAATTGCTTTGGGGTAGTATACTCATTTTCACTATATTGATTCTTCTGATCCATAAAATGGTATATTTCTCCATCTATTAGTGTCTTCTTTGATTTCTTTCATCCATGTTTTATAGTTTTTTACATATAGGTTCTTTGTTTCTTTAGGTAGATATATTCCTAAGTATTTTATTCTTTTTGTTGCAATGGTCAATGGAATTGTTTCCTTAATTTCTCTTTCTGTTTTCTCATTATTAGCATATAGGAATGCAAGGGATTTCTGTGTGCTAATTTTATATCCTGCAACTTTACTATATTCAGTGATTAGCTCTAGTAGTTTTCTGGTAGAGTCTGTAGGGTTTTCTATGTAGAGGATCATGTCATCTGCAAACAGTGAGAGTTTTACTTCTTCTTTTCCAATCTGGATTCCTTTTATTTCTTTTTCTGCTCTGATTTCTGTGGCCAAAACTTTCAAAACTATGTTGAATAGTAGTGGTGAGAGTGGGCACCCTTGCCTTGTTCCTGACTTTAGGGAAAATGCTTTCAATTTTTCACCATTAAGGATAATGTTTGCTGTGGATTTGTCATACATAGTTTTTATTATATTGAGATATGTTCCTTCTATTCCTGCTTTCTGGAAAGTTTTTATCACAAATGGATGTTGAATTTTGTCAAAGGCTTTCTCTGCATCTATTGAGATAATCATATGGCTTTTTTCTTTCAATTTGTTAATGTGGTGTATCACATTGATTGATTTGTGAATATTGAATCCTTGCATTCCTGGGATAAAGCCCAGTTGGTCATGATGTATGATCTTTTCAATATGTTGTTGGATTCTGTTTGCTAGAGTTTTGTTAAGGATTTTTGCATCTATGTGATATTGGCTTGTAGTTTTCTTTTTTTGTGGCATCTTTGTCAGGTTTTGGTATTAGGGTGATGGTGGCCTCATAGAATGAGTTTGGAAGTTTACCTTCCTCTGCAATTTTCTGGAAGAGTTTGAGTAGGATAGGTGTTAGCTCTTCTCGAAATTTTTGGTAGAATTCAGCTGTGAAGCCGTCTGGACCTGGGCTTTTGTTTGCTGGAAGATTTCTGATTACAGTTTCAATTTCCGTGCTTGTGATGGGTCTGTTAAGATTTTCTATTTCTTCCTGGTTCAGTTTTGGAAAGTTGTATTTTTCTAAGAATTTGTCCATTTCTTCCACGTTGTCCAATTTATTGGCATATAATTGCTGATAGTAGTCTCTTATGATTCTTTGTATTTCTGTGTTGTCTGTTGTGATCTCTCCATTTTCATTTCTGATTTTATTGATTTGATTTTTCTCCCTTTGTTTCTTGATGAGTCTGGCTAATGGTTTGTCAATTTTATTTATCTTTTCAAAAAACCAGCTTTTGGCTTTGTTGATTTTTGCTATGGTCTCTTTTGTTTCTTTTGCATTTATTTCTGCCCTAATTTTTAAGATTTCTTTCCTTCTACTAACT
>SJYX01002512.1:18985-62370 GCA_006410675.1 Oreotragus oreotragus
GGTCAGTTCAGTTTCATATAGTTCCTTGTTCCAGCTTATACTTCTCAAGGTCTATAGGCCCCTTCCAATGTAGTCGGTGCTAAACTACAGGATTTTAATCTGTTGCACCTGTCACTTCCAAAGCGGTTCCTTCTGTTGACTTGGCTTCTGTTTGCAGGTCTCGTCAGTGTCTAATTTCTGCCCTGACACAAGGGGGCGAAGGTGGTCTCTTGTTTAGGCTCACTTGTTCAGCCATGCGGTGGGGAGGGAGGAACACTGCAAACAAATAGCACTGGCGTGTGTGGGGAGTGCTCGCAGTGTCTTGGCCACACTGGGTTTGTCCCCGCTCATGGCGTGTGTGCTTTCCCAGTCTACACTGCTCAGGCTCCAGGTTTCTCTGCGGGAGCAGGCCCTGGGTTGCATGTACTTCCCAGGTCTGAGCCTCTCAGGTTCAGGTTCTCGGTTACTCCACAAAGGCACAGGTTGGGCCTGCGTTTTGTGCCCCTCCACGGTCAGAGCAGCTCAGGGACCAGGTGCTTGGCGAGCGCACTCTCCCCAGATGCAGTGCTTCTTATCACCTCCCCGGTCCCAGCCGCTGGGTTTCCCAGGCTCGCCCGTCTCCGGTGTGCCATGTGTCTCTTCTGGGGAGCTGATCTCTTGGCTGCAACCCTCCGGGTGGATGTCAACCATACAGAATCCCAGGAAGTCTCGGTTAGAAACTGGAAGCCTGTTGGCAGTTTGGTAGGGGATGCTGTCTTTGTGGCCGAGTTTGCCCCTTTCCGGCTCTGGCTGGCGCCTGCCTGCCCACTGCCTCTGGCGGGGGATGGGCCGGTCCGCAGCCTGCTAGCTCTCCTCTGGTATTTGCTCAGTCCTTTGTTATGTGAGCGCGCTGGCAGTGCCTTAGGTTAGGGCTTTTTGCGAGATAGTTCTCTCTCTCTCTCTCTCTTCTCTTGGCTGCAACCCTCCGGGTGGATGTCAACCATACAGAATCCCAGGAAGTCTCGGTTAGAAACTGGAAGCCTGTTGGCAGTTTGGTAGGGGATGCTGTCTTTGTGGCCGAGTTTGCCCCTTTCCGGCTCTGGCTGGCGCCTGCCTGCCCACTGCCTCTGGCGGGGGATGGGCCGGTCCGCAGCCTGCTAGCTCTCCTCTGGTATTTGCTCAGTCCTTTGTTATGTGAGCGCGCTGGCAGTGCCTTAGGTTAGGGCTTTTTGCGAGATAGTTCTCTCTCTCTCTCTCTCTCTCTCTTTTTTTTTTCCATCTCTCTCTCTGGCTATCCCACAGTTTAGGTTGCTATCTCACATTAGCTCCCTCAGATTGACCTCAAGGCATTCAGGTCCAGTCTTTACCCTAAGCAATGCAGCCCAATCTTCCCCATTCAGCCCCTGCTTGCTGGTGGCGGATGCCAGCGTCTGGGGTACTTTTCTGCTGGGAGTTGCCATTAGGTACATAATCTGTGGGCTTTTAAAATTTATTTATTTTTCCTCCCGGTTATGTTGCCCTCTGAGATTCCAAAACTCCCCACAGACCCACCGGTGAGAGAGTTTCCTGGTGTTTGGAAACTTCTCCTCTTTTAAGACTCCCTTCCCGGGATGGATCTCTGTCCCTAACTCTTTTGTCTTTTTATCTCTTATATTTTGTCCTACCTCCTTTCAAAGACAATGGGCTGCTTTTCTGGGTGCCTGATATCCTCTGCCAGGGTTCGGAAGTTATATTTTTGGAATTTGCTCAGCATTCAAATGTTCTTTCGATGAATTTGAGGGGGAGAAAGTCTAGTTTTTACTTTTTAAAGGTAAATATCCCCTCCACTCCAAAGAGGCTCATAGATTTTAGCAAATGAATCTAAAGCAGATTCTTACTAAATCAGTAGTAATTATGTGTGCCCACAACCGTGGTTCTTTTATCCCCCTTATACAGCATTTACCTGTTAGTTCCTCCATCACTTCCTTTGTCTTAAACTTCTCTCTGGATTCCCCACTGCTCTCCTCTCTAGCACCCTGGAGGCTCCTGTTTCTTTCACACGCGGTAAACTTATATGCAGAGTACATCATGTGATGTGCCCAACTGGATGAATCACAGGCTGGAATCAAGACTGCTGGGAGAAATATCAACAACCTCAGATATGCAGATGATGCCACTCTAATGGCAGAAAATAAAGAGGAACTGAAGAACTTAATGATGAAGGTGAAAGCAGAGAATCAAAAAAGCTGATTTAAAATTCAGTATTCAAAAGACTAAGATCATGGCATCTAGTCCCATCACTTCATGGCAAATAGAAGGGGAAAAAGTAGAAGCAGGGACAGATTTTATTTTCTCAGGCTCCAAAATCCACAGATGGTGACTGCAGCCATGAAATTAAAAGACACTAGCTCAATGGAAGAAAAGTTATGACAAACCTAGACAGCATATTAAAAAACAGACACATCACTTTGCCAGCAAAGGTTCATATAGTCAAACCTATGATTTTTCTAGTAGTCATGTACAGTGAGAGTTGAGCCATAAAGAAGGCTGAGAACCCAAGAACTGATGCTTCAAATTGGTGCTGTAAAAGACCCTTGAGAGTCCCTTGGACAGCAAGGAGATCAAACGAGTCGGTCCTAAAGGAAATCAACTCTGAATACACATTGGAAGGACTGATGCTGAAGCTCCAATATTTTGGGCACCTATGCAAAGAGCCGATTCATTGGAAAAGACCCTGATGCTGGGAAAGATTGAGTGCAGGAGGAGAAGGAGGAAACAGAGGATGAGATGGTTGGATGGTATCACCAACCCAATGGACAGGAGTCTGAGCAAGTTCCGGGAGATGGTGAAAGACAGAGAGGCCTGATGTGCTGCAGTCCATAGGATCATAGAGTCAGACGTGACTTAGTGACTGAACAACAGCAAGCCTATTTCTGCAAAATGGCAATAAAAACACCCACCTTAAATAGGCTGAAGGGCATTGAAAGAAGTAGCCCCGAACCCACAGGAATCTTTGCTATATTTGCACTCAGTTCAGGTCAGTTCAATTCAGTTCAGTCGCTCAGTCGTGTCCAACTCTTTGCGACCCCATGAACTGCAGCACGCCAGGCCTCCCTGTCCATCACCATCTCCCGGAGTTCACTCAGACTCACGTCCATCGAGTCCATGATGCCATCCATATTTGCACTACCCTACCACAATCACAGTACAGCCAAGCCTCCCCCCAGACTTGGTGTACTTTTCCAAGGAACCCATAAGGAATCCACTACAAGTGTTTAAGCCATCTGTTTGCTCACAAAGGAAGGTTTAGCCTCTTAAGACATAAAGTATGCAAAATGCTGAGAGTTCCAGGGCTGAGAAATGTTTTAGACTAAATTAAGGTTATCCATCAGAAAGAGGAGGACTGAGCAGAGAGATTGGATGCTCTCAGTGAGTTCTGGGTTCATACAGGCCACTGGATCCAGCTGAGAAAAAGAGGCACAAAGGGCAGGTCATCAGGACAAGAGAGAAGAGCAGCACAGTCTCTTGGTCATCTTTTCTATTTTAGATTCAGATAAACAAGAACCAAAGCTACAGATGAAAGTTTTAGTTCGGAGCTCAAAGAGAAGGCGTCAGTTTCTGTGCTTTTGTCACATTTCTTTACGTCATGCTCCAAGTGCCAACATTTCTAAATCTGAAATATAAGGGGAGGTAATAAGTGCTTAGTTAATTATTTATATTACAGTAACAAGAAGACTTTTTAAAAAATTGAATACTCAAGTATAAAAATGGGAGTTTTATCTGGTGTCCGGCAGAGTGTCTAGGGAGAATCTGCCAGCCTCTGAGAATGAAACCTTGCTCATTTAACTGTAATTCAGCAACATCAGATATCACAGTGCACTTTTCCCCAGTTAAGAAACATGCACTTTGCTCCATTTTCCAATATCCTACACATTGTCCTAAAGTCTCGTCCACTTGGAAAAAAAATCTACCCTTAACTCTGCACACAGAGCTACCTGCTTCTTTTGCCAACTCCAGTGATCCACACAACAGCTAGCAAGCTGCCGCTTCAAAACTCATTGAGCACAGGTGATAGTCTGGACAGTGGCAGAGCCATGAGACCAATTTCCCAGGATGTGGTTACAGTGAATGTCTGAAAAGTTTGGCCTTTTGCAAGTGGGTTATTGTCACCCATCTCATGATGTAGTTCAGTTCAGTCGCTCAGTCATGTCTGACTCTGCGACCCCATGAATTGCAGCATGCCAGGCCTCCCTGTCCATCACCAACTCCCGGAGTTCACTCAGACTCACGTCCATCGAGTCCGTGATGCCATCCAGCCATCTCATCCTCGGTCGTCCCCTTCTCCTCTTGCCCCCAATCCCTCCCAGCATCAGAGTCTTTTCCAATGAGTCAACTCCTCGCATGAGGTGGCCAAAGTACTGGAGTTTCAGCTTTAGCATCGTTCCTTCCAAAGAAATCCCAGGGCTGATCTCCTTCAGAATGGACTGGTTTGATCTCCTTGCAGTCCAAGGGACTCTCAAGAGTCTTCTCCAACACCACAGTTCAAAAGCATCAATTCTTCAGTGCTCAGCCTTCTTCACAATCCAACTCTCACATCCATACATGACCACTGGAAAAACCATAGCCTTGACTAGATGGACCTTAGTCAGCAAAGTAGTAGAGCACCTCAATTGCCTATATGTGGAATATGTCCTATTATGTGGATCTGTTCCAAGAGTTCTCAATCCTCACTGCATACAGTAATATACTAGGGAGATTTTTTTTTTTAAAATACAGATTTCTGAACCCCACTACAACAAGTTTTGATCCGATAATGAAGACTGGACTCAGAAATCTTTTTCAACAAGCATACCAAAGAGTTCTGATACAGGCAATCTCTGGACTACATTTTTTAAATTGCATTCTCTCTCTTTTACCTGTACCATCCTGACGAACAATTTTTAGTTCTACTATGAGAAATTCATGATAGAAGAAATAAGCAAAAGCCCTTAACACTGTAATGCCTGTTTAAGGAGTTTCACTCTTCTTGGCTTCTCAGATATTATTAGGGGCTGAACAGGGGGAGTCATATGTAGGCCATGGCCAGACAATGAACTCCACAATTAAAACTGTTCATAAGAATAAATGCTGGATGTATTCAGAAGTATTCTGGAAGAGCTGAAATGTATACTGTTATGTTGAGGGTGATCAGATGTATCTTGTTATGATGATAAGTTTCATCTGTGCCTCTCACACTTGGCAGGACAGAAAGGACAGCTAGCCCCTGCTGTCTTCTCTGTGCTAGACATCTGTACCTATATGCGAATGTTTAATAAACATGCACTTGTAGGTGTGAACACGATCTTGTGTGAAATCCAATGAACCGGGAGAACAGGCATCTGTATGTATTCTCTCTTTAACTGATTAGTTTTCTATTATCTTCATTTGCTGCAACATCATCATCTTCAGGTGTTCCATGGTAACTTCACTGATGGAGACATAGGAGATATTTATAGATGTTTACTTCTTATTCTGATGTTGTGTGCACAGTAGGTGTCATGCACCATGTTTAGTACTGTATATTTAAAACAATGAATAAGACATAAATCCTTGTCCTTGAGAAGCTCAGTCCAGGGAGCAAAATAGAAACAGTACAATTACTGGTGTGTATAATATGTTACAATGGAAGCACAAGAAAAGAAGATTGAGCGAGTTGAGAGGGGACATCTTAGGAATGCTTTATAAAGGAGGTAACATTTAAGTAGGCTTTCAAAGCAGGAGTTGGGAGTATGAGAGTGAAGGAGATAGCATTACAGGCAGAGCATGTGCAAAGACAGAGTTATGAACAACTATTGTATCTAGAGGAGAAGCAGAGTAGGGCAATGAGGATGGTGGTCAGAGAAGCAGAGCACGGTCACTCTGCAAAAGGACATGCTAAGGGGTTTGAACCATCTCCTGTTGGAAGTAAGGGGAGGGAGATTTTAATCCAAAATACAACCTGTCAACAACACGTGGGAGGGACTGGAGAAAATAAAAACTGAAAGATTAATTTAGGAAATTTGAAAATCTCTAGGCCAGAAGGGATGAGAGACTGATCTGAAGCTTAGGCAATAGAGGTGGAAGACAATAGCATGGTTTGGAGAATATTTTAAAGGTCAAATTCACAGTACTTTCTAATCAAATGAACGTAAGTAAGGAGAGAGGACATGACCCTGGATAAGAGTAAACGAGAATGTCACATGGCACAACATCGAGCAGGGAGTGGGTTTGCTGGCAAACAACAATTTGCCTTTTGGGGGGCAGGCAGGCTATCGATCTATTGGATTTAGAAATGAGCTGTTATAATGATGGTCAGCTCATATAAAGTTGCCAGATTTAGTGGGGGGCGGGGAGCAAAAATAAGACCACCAATTAAACTGTATTTTCAGATGAACTTTTTTTTTAGTACAAGTATATTCTCTGCAATATTTGGAACATAATTAAACCAAAATGTATTAGCAAAATAATTCTTGCCTGTAGACATGCAAATTCTATCATATTCAGAAGATATTCAATTTACCATCATTATCTCCCCATGAAAAACTCAGTTTTGCCTCCATTTTTTCACTCAGCGTTGGTCATCTGCAATTGTGTTTCCTTGGATTTTCTTTTAAATCAATTATAACATCTGTCTGTGTCCCCTCATTGATTAATAAATTAAGAAAAATTTGAACATATATTCAATTGATTTCTGTGTGAGAGTCATAATTTTACCTTTTTTGAAAATGATATTTTTTTGCTAGCTATTAAAAATTTTAATTAGCAGGCATCTCTATTAAAATAATAAATATCATCAATTCACCCTTCAGATTTAGAATAATGTAATATCCCTTTTAACATGTTTTCCAATGGTAATAACCTAACAAAGATAACAAAATGATTATTTAATAAATGTAAATAATATACATGTTTAAAAAAAGGAAAACTGATTTTTTAACAGGGCCAAGAAATTAATCCTCTGTCATTTAAGAATTATACAACTTGTTTACATGGTAGCCACAGTCACCATCCACAAAGCTCTTCTCAGAGTTTCCATTCTGCAATGTATTTTCTTAATTGCTTTGATTGGACATTAGTTAAACTGAGGTTTTTGTATATATGAAGAAAGTTAATAAAGAGTAGTTATTAACTATCCTAGCAAGTTAATGGAGAAGGCAATGGCACCCCACTCCAGTACTCTTGCCTGGCAAATCCCATGGATGGAGGAGCCTGGAAGGCTGCAGTCCATGGGGTCGCTAGGAGTCAAACACAACTGAGCAACTTCACTTTCACTTTTCACTTTCATGCATTGGAGAAGGAAATGGCAAACCACTCCAGTGTTCTTGCCTGGAGAATCCCAGGGATGGGGGAGCCTGGTGGGGTGCCGTCTATGGGGGTCGCATAGAGTCGGACACGACTGAAGAAACTTAGCAGCAGCAGAAGCAAGTTAATAACTTTGAAATTCAAGGGACATTGTGTGATAATCTGAACAAATTTACCATTTGAAAAGCAGCAACATGTTTTTCAATTTGTTCATTTTCAATTTGCAAAACGTGAGAAATGAAAACACTGCACTTGAATAACCCAACAGGCACCAAAACTCAGACACAGTGACAGAGTGCCTGTCTGGCTTCCTAAGCTTTTCCTGAGAAACCAGTCTACCTCATTCCCTTCTGGTGTGGCCATGTGGTTACCGCGCGTCATCTTCATTCAGTTGCTCCGTCAGTGTTTACCAAGTGCCCATTCTGTGGCCCTGGGGTGGGTGCTGAGGATGCAAAGATGGACAGGCACGGCCCCACAGCCAGACTATTCCAACAGGGTGATGGTGTTGTGATGTGGGACAGATCTCGCACCTTCACTTGGGGGTCAGAAAAGTCGCTTAAACTGAGACCCAAAGGATGCAAATCAGCTACTCAGGTGAAAGAGGGGAAATACAAGGTTCTAAGACTGGAGACTGTACACACACAGGCATGAGGGTTACAGAGAGAGCAAGTGGCATCCTCAGAGACTACAAACCCTCCAGAACATAGACTGCAATAGATAAGAGTGTGGAGGAAGGCAAGGGCAAGACTGCTGTACGCTGCAGTCAAATAAATCAAGTAACAACATCCAGCATTTCTCAGATGCTTACTAGAGACCAGGAATCATAAGAAGCATTTTACAAATATTGTGTCATTGAATTTGCACCAAATCCTAATGGTTAAGTACATTTTCTTTCTCTATATTGTAACTACATGACTAATACATGTTTATTGTAACATTAAACAACCCCTCAGACCCTAACCCTTGGAAAAAGGACAATTTGGCTTATATTCTCCCAGATACTACTCAACACTCCCCAGAAAATATAAATGTACACATACATGTTTATATAAAGATGGGTTTATTTATACTCTGTGCAATTTTTTGACAATAGATTTTAAAATATAATAATATACGGGGATAGCCTTCCAGGTCAAGAATACAGATCTAAATCATTCTTTTAAATATACACATGACAGATCACAGTAAGAATGTACCAGAATTTATCTAACTGCTTCTCTACTAATGGACAGAGTTTTTTTTTCCCCCACTGCAAATAGTACTGAAGCAAACATATCTTTGTGAATATATCCTTATATACGGATACATTCATATTGTAGGGTAGATTCTCCTAAAGTGAGCATGTATGCTGAAAAGTCTAGAGATGCTGTAACACTAAATTGTTAATGTTCTTCACAACCTATTCATTTTTATATGTCTGCAAAGTTGCAGGAAATAAATTGTTTCTCCAGGCAACTCCTTGAGCTCTGTGCAGAATGATGAGGTCCTCAGGTCTTTTTTATGATCAACCTGAAGGTTTTAGGTTGAATTTTACATACTTGGACAGTGAGACCAAAATCATACTGAATGATAAAACATCTCTTTGTACCCACATCCCTTCATTTGCAGCTGAGGGACTCCTTGCTCACTGCTGGGGTTAAGCAGGTGCTGGGCTGTCAGGCTGCCAGATTCTAGGTGGAGAAGTCATCAAATCATGAATGAAGGCCTGTCATGGTCACGTGACATGTTCCTCTGACTGAGCCACTCTGCATTCCCATCAAAATGTATTGCGATACCTTCAGCTTCATATTTATACATATAAGAAGACACGTTCTAAGAACTAATTGCTGCATCATACGTTTTTAAAAGACGCACTTGGGTTATTTTTAATTAAGTTTGGGGTATGTGGCAGAAACAACACTTTAAAAAAGACAGAGGAGGGGGCATATTCTTCAGTCCAAAGCTAAAGTATAAGCCTTATTTTAAAACTGATCTTTTTTTTTTTTTAATTTTGAAGTAACTGTACTGGCTTTTTTTGGCTAGTGGAGGAGGAAGAACTAAAAGGCTCTACTTTTCAAATATTTAAGAACATCACCATTAGCAGGGCTTCAGTTCAGTTCGGTCTCTCGGCTGTGTCCCACTCTTTGTGACCCCATGAACCTCAGCACACCAGGCCTCCCTGTCCAACACCAACTCGGAGTCCACCCATACCCATGTCCATTGAGTCAGTGATGCCATCCAACCATCTCACCCTCTGTCGCCCCCTTCTCCTCCTGCCTCAATCTTTCCCAGCATCAGGGTCTTTTCCAATGAGTCAGCTGCATGATTTTGGTCACCATTCTTGGCTATAGACAGAGCCTCCATGCTTGTTCCCAAGGCTTGCTAGAGAATCAGTGTGCTACTGAATATCCTTCAACAGAACTCCTTTTCTGCTTGAATTAGCCAGGATTGAATTCTGCTGTCTGCTACTAAGAAGTGCTTTGATATCCCTTCAAAATTAAGATCAATCTTTGTGGTTGTAAAGAATCTAATGAGCTAAAGATTTACATCATTTGAAAATGATTCACATCTCCATATCATTTCCTACTGACCCAGGTATTACATTACCTTGCAGTGTACCCTAGTCTTGAGTGCACTCTGGACTACTGCTATGTATACATATATATAGATATATACATACACACATACAAACATATATATATATATACTCCATGTGCTCAAACCCTTAGTTCCACTCTCCCACATTCTCCTTTCCTGCCTCCCTCCACATTTCACCACATCCTTCGGTCAGGAAAGCTGCTCATGTTTGCCAGTGTGGCTACATTTTGTGAATTACAAAAATATCTTACAAGTGATAGGAGATGGCATTTAAGCAAAGGAATAGTCTCCAATTTATTCCAGACATTAGCACACAGGTAAGAGAGGTGTTTGCCTTTCCTACCAAGACTGTCACTTCTTCCACCTTAGCACTCCATCATTTCTAGAATCATAAACACTCCTTCATGAGTCAACCACATCCCAGTTGGGCAAATCCATCCTTAATTTGTTAAAAAAGCAAACATGTCCTTGTGGATGGCACCACCTTCTTTACAAACCTCAACTGACTCTGCATCCCCCCAGGATAAAGTTTAGATCCCAACTCTTGGGGCTCATCACCCATCATGGCCCTCCTTGGGGGAACCAGGGAGGAGTATCACACCCCTTCCCTTATGCCATGGCACACTCCCTCCTCACCTCACTCAATGATAAAGTACTATCGCTCCTTTATAGTCAGCTCAGTCAGTCTCTCCTCTGAAGATCCTTCCCAGGCCCCCGCCTAGCTCCTGACTCTGACCTCTTCCTCAGTGCTGTCAAACTGTGCTGTCTTTGTGTCTTGGAGTATGGGCTCTCCCGGACTCTGCCGTGTTCCTGGAGAGCAGCGGCTGTCTTGGTCAAGGTGGCAGCTCTCAGAGGGCCTCTACATAGCCCTCAGTAGGCACCTGTTGACTGCACATAGGTTTAACTGCATAAGAGTTTCTCTAAAAAGACAGAGGGGAAGGACCAAGGATCCCAGTCCAACAGACTCACACTTTCTTTACAGACTCCCCAAAATGACACTTTGAGAAAAATATCACTTTGATGAAGCCTTATCTTGTGAGAGAAGCCTGCATTCACTCATGTACCACCTGTCCTGGCAAAGCAAAACCATTTTCCTGCCTTAGTTTGCTTAATGGCTGCGGCCACGTAACCCAGGATGTGGAAGGGCAGGCTCTGGTGCCAGCCTGTCTGTGCTCATAGCCCATCTTTGAATGAATGAGCTGTGCAATCTTGGAAAAGTTATTGAACTTTTCTGTATCTTGGTTTTCTCATCTACAAAATGGGTGTGAAAATATAGAGCTGTTGTGGAGTCCACCCATACCCATGTCCATTGAGTCAGTGATGCCATCCAACCATCTCACCCTCTGTCGCCCCCTTCTCCTCCTGCCTCAATCTTTCCCAGCATCAGGGTCTTTTCCAATGAGTCAGCTGCATGATTTTGGTCACCATTCTTGGCTATAGACAGAGCCTCCATGCTTGTTCCCAAGGCTTGCTAGAGAATCAGTGTGCTACTGAATATCCTTCAACAGAACTCCTTTTCTGCTTGAATTAGCCAGGATTGAATTCTGCTGTCTGCTACTAAGAAGTGCTTTGATATCCCTTCAAAATTAAGATCAATCTTTGTGGTTGTAAAGAATCTAATGAGCTAAAGATTTACATCATTTGAAAATGATTCACATCTCCATATCATTTCCTACTGACCCAGGTATTACATTACCTTGCAGTGTACCCTAGTCTTGAGTGCACTCTGGACTACTGCTATGTATACACATATATAGATAGACACACACACACATACAAACATATATATATATATACTCCATGTGCTCAAACCCTTAGTTCCACTCTCCCGCATTCTCCTTTCCTGCCTCCTTCCACATTTCACCACACCCTTCAGTCAGGAAAGCTGCTCATGTTTGCCAGTGTGGCTACATTCTGTGAATTACAAAAATATCTTACAAGTGATAGGAGATGGCATTTAAGCAAAGGAATAGTCTCCAATTTATTCCAGACATTAGCACACAGGTAAGAGAGGTGTTTGCCTTTCCTACCAAGACTGTCACTTCTTCCACCTTAGCACTCCATCATTTCTAGAATCATAAACACTCCTTCATGAGTCAACCACATCCCAGTTGGGCAAATCCATCCTTAATTTGTTAAAAAAGCAAACATGTCCTTGTGGATGGTACCACCTTCTTTACAAACCTCAGCTGACTCTGCATCCCCCCAGGATACAGTTTAGGTCCCAACTCTTGGGGCTCATCACCCATCATGGCCCTCCTTGGGGGCACTAGTGAGGAGTATCACACCCCTTCCCTTATGCCATGGCACACTCCCTCCTCACCTCACTCAATGATAAAGTACTATCGCTCCTTTATAGTCAGCTCAGTCAGTCTCTCCTCTGAAGATCCTTCCCAGGCCCCCGCCTAGCTCCTGACTCTGACCTCTTCCTCAGTGCTGTCAAACTGTGCTGTCTTTGTGTCTTGGAGTATGGGCTCTCCCGGACTCTGCCGTGTTCCTGGAGAGCAGCGGCTGTCTTGGTCAAGGTGGCAGCTCTCAGAGGGCCTCTACATAGCCCTCAGTAGGCACCTGTTGACTGCACATAGGTTTAACTGCATAAGAGTTTCTCTAAAAAGACAGAGGGGAAGGACCAAGGATCCCAGTCCAACAGACTCACACTTTCTTTACAGACTCCCCAAAATGACACTTTGAGAAAAATATCACTTTGATGAAGCCTTATCTTGTGAGAGAAGCCTGCATTCACTCATGTACCACCTGTCCTGGCAAAGCAAAACCATTTTCCTGCCTTAGTTTGCTTAATGGCTGCGGCCACGTAACCCAGGATGTGGAAGGGCAGGCTCTGGTGCCAGCCTGTCTGTGCTCATAGCCCATCTTTGAATGAATGAGCTGTGCAATCTTGGAAAAGTTATTGAACTTTTCTGTATCTTGGTTTTCTCATCTACAAAATGGGTGTGAAAATATAGAGCTGTTGTGAGTATTAATAATTATATAGAATGTTTAGAGGAGTGTCTGGCATGTAATACTTCAGTAAGTGTTAGCTATGATTATTACTATTAAGTCTGAAATCACTTAATGTCCTTGAACATTATTTAAATTTTATATATGCAAATTCCACTAATGTATGCTCAATGATGCCAACATTAATCATATCAGAATTTGCCCCATAAGCATATTTTGATCATAGGCTAACATGCCCGTATGCATAGGACTTCAACAGCCACCATTTCACAGACTAGCAGTGAGAATGTTTTTCAGTGAACTTTGCCCTGGCAGTTAACAAATGATGAGAAAGTTCATTCTGTAGGATTTTAAAGGCAGCTAAACTGCTCCAAGTTTAGACTACCTGAAGCTGTTATGGCAAAGCTCACCCTGGCAGTGGGGGTACCAAATCTGTGAACCCTGCTGGTTAATATGAAGGGGACAGAGCAGAAGCAAGGGGAGACCCCATGAGTAGAATGAAAGATAAAGCCATCCTTTGACATTCCGAAGACTTCCCTTGGGAACAGCAATACATGCTCATCAAATGAGAGTTCTTAAGAAGAGTTGTCCATCTATTTTTTCTCCCATTCTATTTTTCTGCTGTATTAGTCATTATTTAAGATTAATACCAAAGCTCACTAATACACCAAATTGAGCATCTTAGAGGAACTCATTTTTCTATCCTAACAAAAGTATCTTCTTGTTTATTTCCAAAGAACAAAATTTCAAGGAAAGTATTTTCCCATTGACCATGGCACTAACTGGTCATCAACTCAGGACAAAATGCAGGTTTCCACCAGATTATAGGGTTGCTTAAATATCAACCCACTCCAGTACTATTGCCTGGAAAATCCCACGGACAGAGGAGCCTGGTAGGCTACAGTCTATGGGGTCGCAAAGAGTCGGATACGACTGAGGACTGAGCGACTCACTCACTTACAGTCCCTACTTGCCAAACCCTCTACATTCATTCACAAATTAACCCCTAGCTGCCCAAGAGGAACAGTAAATTCTATTAAAAACAGGCCCCATTTATTTTTGCATTACTTTTATCCAGATCTAGTTTCAACTAGCCAACTCATTGCCAAAAGTATTAACTCAGTTCTAACTTCATTGTTAGAATAAAATGAAGCAAGCTTTTTACTCCAAACAAGATGTTAAATTTAGCACATAATTATCTTTGGCTCCAGAATTATTCAAGGAAGTTCTCAGAAGGATAAGAAAATAAGAAAGTAGTAATATTCCAGATTCCATGGCTGTTATGGACTGAATTGTGTCTCCCCCAAAATTCCTATGTTGAAGCTCTAATCCCCCACATCCTCAAAATGTGACTGTATTTGGAGGCTGGGCTTTTAAAGAAGTAATTAAGTTAAAATGAGGCCGTGGGGCTACGGCCTCATCTAATCTGGAGAAATTAGGACACAGAAAGGGACACCAGGGTGTGGATACACAGAGGGGCAACGCTGTGAAGAGACTGCGTCAGGGCAGCCACCTATAAACTAAGGAGAGTCCTCAGAGGAGATCACACTTGCGCCTTGATCTGAAACCTCTCCAGAACTGCAAGACGATAAACTTGTTATAGAAGCCATGCAGTCTGTGGTTATTTTGTTATGCAAACTAATATTAAGAACTCGGGTGTAGTAATTAATTCTCTATGGAGGGACAAACCAAATTCTTAACCGTTGTGCCACAGTCAATGATACAATCATAGGAAAACTGAAAAGCATTCATCTTTGTTCCCTCTCTCCTTGTGCCCTTCGCCCTGTGCCTTTGGTCAGCACCAGAGCAGTTGCTGTGAACCCCACTCTGCTCTGTTCTCCCTAGATGTGAGCTCCAGGTCTCCAGCAGACCTCCTCCCTCAATTGTCCTCAAATATTTGCCTGGTTATCAGAAAAGACCCTGATGCTGGGAAAGATTGAAGGGAGAAGGAGAAGGGGATGACAGAGGATGAGATGGTTGGATGGCATCACTGACTCAATGGACATGAATTTGAGCAAGCTCTGGGAGATGGTGAAGGACAGGGAAGCCTGGTGTGCTGCAGTCCATGGGGTAGCAAAGAGTCGGACACAACTAAGTGATTGAACAACAACCTGCCTGGTACATCAGAACCACTCGAGGGCTTGTGAAAACAGATGGCTGATCTCCCAAAGTTTCTGATCCAGTAAATCTGAGCACCCAAGAATTTGGATTTCTAAGTTACCGATGAAACTGATGCTTTGAGAACCACTGTACCAGCCATCTCCACACCTCAGCTGCACCTGCTACCAAAATCAATGTCATATATCTAAAGGGCCCTGCTTGAGCCTGGCAGGTGAAGCTTATAAATAATTTATTCTGATGTAAGGAAATACATTACCTCTCCCAGGATATTTTATTTATAGGGTTATTTAGAGAGAGTATTAATGATGGCTGGAAATACCTTGCTATAAGTCATAAGCAGGCTGGTTACTTAGGGCAGGCTAATAGCTATTAGAAGTAGCCCCCCCCCTCCCCCCGAATCTCAGTGGCTTAGCCTAGTAAGCAATTGTCTCATGGACCAATGCAGGTTTCAGAGTGGGATGGTTGCTCTGCTCCGTATAGTCATTCAGGGACTCAGGTTCCTTCTATCTGGTATCTTTCTATCCTTTGGGGTCCTTTGCTGGATCCTCTATCTGGCAGCAGATTCAGGAAGAGAGGAGGATTTTTGAGAGATTCTTTGCGGCCAGGCTATTCACTGATGTTCCACATCCGCATCATTTCCATCCAGTTCCACTGGCCAGAACTCAGTCACATAACCACCTAGCTATGAAGGAAACTGGGAAATATGGTCTAGCTGAGAGGAAAAGGGGAAAAGGCTGGTGAACAACCAGCCAACCTCTGCCATGTGAAACTTCCTTGGGCTCTAGAGTCATGAAACCCAGGCAACTTTAAAGGCCAACTATGCAGACATAGGACATTCTTGGAGGACCATGCTGTCCATGCTCATTATTCTGGCTTCCTTGTGCTTGGTCATGCAACAATGTGTTTGGATAACCATCCAATCACTAGTAAATAACATAATAGTCAGAATAAGCAGATCAAATAGTCAATATTCATGTGTCCAAACCAGTTAATCTGGAAGCAAGCATTTCCTGAAGAAGAAAATAGGCAGAGAAGGAGACATTGTTGGCCAAGAACAGAGCCGCCTATGATAACATAAATTGTATTAGTTCACCTTGATGACCCTATAGAGTAGGTACTATTATTCTGATTTTATAAATGAAAAAAGAAAGGCTCAGAGGAGGTAGGAGAAGTGACTGAGAAAAGCTAAGTGGGGTCAGGATTTGAATCCAGAACTGTCTGCCTGCAATGCCCAATATAATTTACCCCTCCCTGGTGGCTCAGAGGTTAAAGCGTCTGCCTCCAATGCAGGAGACCTGGGTTTGATTCCTGGGTCGGGAAGATCCCCTGGAGAAGGAAATGGCAATCCACTCCAGTATTCTTGCCTGGAGAATCCCATGGATGGAGGAGCCTAGTAGGTTACAGTCCACGGGATCGCAAAGAGTCAGACACGACTGAGCGACTTCACCTTCACCTTCACCATACTGCTTGAACTAAGGCAATACAAGTTGTCTAACTAACTGATTAACCTAAATCAACTAAATTTATCATAAATTATTATTTGTCCCCCCAAACCTGTCAACTGCCTCCTTCGTCCCTAAGGCACCAGCTGTGGAGAGAGCACGCTCCATTTCCACCAGCTTGGCCTCTCTGAGCCTCAGTGACTACACCCATAAATGGGACTCGTCTCACTGCCATGCGAGGGCACATAATGCACCTGCAGCCTTCTTACTTCTTTGTATGTGCCAGTTCCTTCCTGATCTTCTCATGTGATGTCGGCAGGAGGTGGTTGCTATGAACTGGCGGGGACCAGGGAGAGGAGCTGGGTGAAGAGAGGTATGAGCATTCTCAGACCCGTTCTGAACCTAAGGCCAAGCACATTATGCACGTGCAGCTCTTAGTAAATGAGAACGGGCAAGGAGAACATGGTGTAAAATTGAAATCAAGTATAACACATTGACAAGCTCTTATTGCATGCTTATCTGGTCAAATCAGTCAATCCTAAAGGAAATCAACCCTGAATATTCATTGGAAGGACTGATGAAGCTGAAGTTCTGATACTTTGGCCACTTGATGCCAAGAGCCAACTCATTAGGAAAGACTGATGCTGGGAAGGACTGAAGGCAAGAGGAGAGGGGCCGACAGAGAATGAGATGGTTGGATGGCATCACCGACTCAATGGACGGGAGTTTGAGGACGTTCTGGGAGCTGGTGAAGGATAGGGACGGCTGGCAAGCTGCAGTCCCTGGGGTCATAAAGAATTGGACGCGATGAGCAACTGAACAGCAGCCCTGTTCCAAGTTTTGTCTGGGCTTATCCCATCTTGCTTGAGAGCTGGTACTGGCCAGGTGCATACAGGACAAGGACTGACCTGAGATGATGGCTGCTCAGTTCTTTGGCTTCCCCATAGCAGACTCCGATAGCCCACGCTCGAGGCAAAGAGTCACTAAGGGCCCACCCCCTTGCCTAGCCTCCCTAGTGGTGGTGTTCAGTACCTTTTCTGCACTGGCCTCTCCAGCCTCCGCCCTCCCTTAGACTATGCTTCCAGCCCCACACAGCTGTCAGAAGCAATGCCTCTCCCTCAGAGCCACACTGAGCACCTTCCCCTGGGACTTAACATTCCTGTTCACTGCTCTATAGATGGGTGTGCATGTTCCTGCAAAGGCAGAGTGGAAGAGTCACTGACCCCTTCCACCCCCAAAAAGGGTAACTCCAAGTCAGTCACCTTCTCTCTCTCAGCCTCCATGTCCTCATCTGTAGACTAGGAGTAAGAACACAGACCTCATGGGGTTCATGTGAGGATTAAGCACTTGCCCAGGGCCAGGCACACAGTTAAAGCTCAGGACCCAGCAGCAGTCCCCTTGGCCTGTCCTCCTCCGCACCAGCTTGCAGAATTCTTGAGGGCAGAAATGTTCTTAATTCACCCTGCTGTTCCCTGCACTCTATGCAGCGCGGGTCCCCCATAAACATTTGTAGAATAAATGAAAGGATGTCCTTAGAGCACAGAGATATTTACTGAACATGAATGAACAGATTAATTGCTCTCATGTTTTTTTAAACATCTCTCTCCTCTCTCCTCTTCCTTCTCAAAAGATGATTAAGAGGACATGGTCTCTCAAGTTCTTAGGAGAGAAAAATTAAACCAGTCAGAATTGCTCACTAATTTCCTGAGGCTCATCCAAGCTTGGGCTGGCCCCCCGGGAGACATTACAGTGGCCTCAAGGGAGGCAGTGGCAGCTGCTGCTCCAGCCTGCCACTCCTGCATCTGTGCTGTGTGTGACAGGCTGCTCGGGAGAGGGGGCTGGCCTCTCGCTCTGACGATGTGGATGTGACTACGTGGATGCTGGTAGCAGAAGCACCAGGGTGGGACTAACTGACCCAGCATGACCAGATTTCCTCAGGCGACTCTAATGCTCAGGTGTCAGCCTCCCTCTCTTTCTAAGGAGACCTGTGCTTGTGGTTAACAGGACTTTCCTTTCGGCTCCGAATGTGAGGTTCCCACAACTTGTTTCCCATACCATGAAGTAGGACTGAATCTAACTGTGTCTCGATTTTGTGGTGAGACTCAGGAATTGATGGGGGTGTGGAGATGCATTCCCCAAGGTGCTCAGGAGGCCCCCACCCAGTCCCACAGTTCTCACCTCAAAGCAATGGCAAAGTCCAGGTAGAGCTGTGGAAGCTCTTCGAGAGAGAGGGCACAAGGAAGGGTCATGAGGCCAGCCCACTCATGTAATGGGCTGCCACGGCTAGAGCCATCTGGGGTTATACCAGTCATAGAACTAATAACTAAAATGTACTGAGTGTCCGATTAAAATGTCTACATATTGGTGTTTCCTGCATTATCTCATTGGAGCTCTCCAACCACCTTACGAGGCAACTCTTTCAGAGTTAAGGAAACCAAGGCACAGACAATGACTTGTCCAAGGTCTCCAAGCCAGTAGTTGGCAGAATTTGAACCATGACTTTGTTATTGCCTCTTGTATTCTTTTGACACTGCCTTTTTATTCTGGTTCAGGGCTTCTATGAACTACAAATTATAGTGTGCATTAGATTCACCTGGAGACCTTGTTAAAGCCATAGATTCCCGGGCCATCTTCAGTTCAGTTCAGTTACTCAGTCGTGTCCAACTCTTTGCAACCCTATGAATCGCAGCTCACCAGGCCTCCCTGTCTGACAGAGAGTTCACCCAAACTCATGTCCATCCAGTCAGTGATGCCATCCACCCATCTCATCCTCTGTCGTCTTCTTCTCCTCCTGCCCCCAATCCCTTCCAGCATCAGAGTCTTTTCCAATGAGTCAACTCTTTGCATGAGGTGGCCAAAGTACTGGAGTTTCAGCTTCAGCATCATTCCTTCCAAAGAAATCCCAGGGCTGATCTCCTTTAGAATGGACTGGTTGGATCTCCTTGCAGTCCAAGGGACTCTCAAGAGTCTTCTCCAACACCACAGTTCAGAAGCAGCAATTCTTCGGCGCTCAGCTTTCTTCACAGTCCAACTCTCACATCCATACATGACCACAGGAAAAACCATAGGCTTGACTAGATGGACATTTGTTAGCAAAGTAATGTCTCTGCTTTTGAATATGCTATCTAGGTTGGTCATAACTTTCCTTCCAAGGAGTAACCGTCTTTTAATTTCATGGCTGCAATCACCATCTGCAGTGATTTTGGAGCCCAAGAAAATAAAGTCTGACACTGTTTCCACTGTTTCCCCATCTATTTCCCATGAAGTGATGGGACCGGATGCCATGATCTTCATTTTCTGAATGTTGAGCTTTAAGCCAACTTTTTCACTCTCCTCCTTCACTTTCATCAAGAGGCTTTTTAGCTCCTCCTCACTTTCTGCCATAAGGGTGGTGTCATCAGCATATCTGAGGTTATTGATATTTCTCCTCAACTCTCACATCCATACATGACCACAGGAAAAACCATAGCCTTGACTAGACGGACCTTTGTTGGTAAAATAATGTCTCTGTAACTATCCTCTAATTTGTTTTACTAACAAATGTATTTTTGGTAAAAAGTGTAACTACAGCATGGAATTATTTTCCAGCTAAAACATGTAGTAAATCACTACCTTAATGTTCTTTATGGCATGAACATCATAGTAATCTCTGTGTCTAGAAACTATTGAGGAAAATCTTAGATTTAGGATTATGGAGGAGTTGTTTGAGCCAGTTAAATTCTTCCTGATTAGAAGATTATTTGTACAGGATATGATTGAAATGTACATTTCATTTTAAATCAAATCTGTTTTGTATTAAGAAGTGAAAGAAGCAAAGGCCAAAAAAGAAAAATTTGTGACTAAACAAAATTGTAACTGAATCTGGACATTTTGTGACTTTTTAAAAAATTGTCTTCAGTGTGATACATTATAAGATTCAACATTTTGGTTCAGTGAGCAATGGCAAGTGACTGAGCGTGAGATAATATGCTCATTTACATTTTGTAAATTTAAAAATGATAAAAGCTAAAGAAATATAACAGAGTATCATATCATACAAACTAGTGATTAGACCATTATGGCTTTCAATCACAGAGTGTTTCATATTACCTACTTTGCCAAATCACTGTGATTTTACAATAACTTGAACATGAGTAACAATGAGAGAAAACAGAATTGATTGATGGTGATGGTGCTATGAAATCATTAGGGATCAAAAGACTTTAAATTGAGAGTTAAATTCAACATTGAGCCATCAGAATTAACGGATTCCATGAACCCGTGAAATAACAATAAAATACATATACACTTTTAGATGAAAATATTTCTGAATTACATACAAAGATCAATGAATTATATGACTTTTACTCATCAAATAAAGAAGGCATTGCCCCCAAAGTTTGTTACCTGATGCCAGTAAAATTAGAATATACATTTGGGGATATAATAAGGTACATAGCCTACATTATAAAAGTAAAGAGTAGTATGTGACTTTATGAAATAATTCCTTAATGTTATTCATTCAGAGAAATTGAACACTATAAAATAAGGTTTTAAATATTCTGTAAGGAGAAGGATATGGTAACCCACTCCAGTATTCTTGCCTGGAGAATCCCATGGACGGAGAAGCCTGGTAGGCTACAGTCCTAATTATGCGGTAGTTTGAGCATACTTTGGCATTGCCTTTCTTTGGGATTGGAATGAAAACTGACCTTTTCCAGTCTTCTGGCCACTGCTGAGTTTTCCAAATTTGCTGACATATTGAGTGCAGCACTTTCACAGCATCATTTTCAAGGATTTGAAATAGCTCAACTGGAATTCCATCACCTCCACTAGCTTTGTTCGTAGTGATGCTTTCTAAGGCCCACTTGACTTCAACTTCCGAGATGTCTGGCTCTAGGTGAGTGATCACACCATCATGATTATCTTGGTCGTGAAGATCTTTTTTGTACAGTTCTTCTGTGTATTCTTGTCACCTCTTCTTAATATCTTCTGCTTCTGCTTCCTCAGAGATTCTAATTCCACAGGCCCAGGGGTGCATGGATTTGTCATTCTTAAAGGTTCCCAGGTGAGGCTGATGCTGCTGGTCTGGGGACCACACTCTGAGAAGCAAGGTCTAGAGCAAACCTAACATCTGCCAGGTCTTAACCATAACAGCCCAGGAGGCAGAAAAATCAAAAAGGTTCAGAATTCTCAGGAAAACCAAGAGTTTGTGTTGATGTCAACCTTCCACCCTATGGAGAATGAACCTTCTCTTTAGCAGAGTGATCAACACCTATTTTTTTCTCAAGAATTTTGTCAACATCACTTATAAGTCTTACCTGACCAAGTTAAGAAATAGAAAAACAGTTCAATACGGAGCTCAAATACCTCTGGAATCCCATTTTATTTTCCTGTGTGGTTGGTTGGGTAATTTCTGCTTTCAGTTGGTTGGGTCCCTTTCAACCCTCGGTCAGAACGAGCCTAGATGTTGCAGGTGAGGTGAAGGTTTAACAGAAACGGCATTCCTGGGAGTTGAGAGGACTGGATCTTGCCCTGGTTCTGCCACCTCAAGCTGCGTGGCCCCAGGCAAGCGCTACCACTTTTCTGAGTTTCTGCTGCATGGTCTCTAAGCTCCCCACTTGCTTTAGCTTCCTGCTTTCCTTCTAAAGCCACTGGTGGCCTTTCACTCAGCTTAGTGGCTGGGACGTGGATAGAGTCTTCTGATGATGCACACTGAGCTGACTCCAGTCTCCTGTGCAGATTCCGGACCTCACCTCACCTCCTTCCCCTCCCCCGCTCCCCAGGCTTTGAACACCTGCTGTTTCCTCTGAATGCTAGAATCACTTCCCTCCAGGTCTCAGCACTCCTGCTCCTGAGATACTTCAGCTCCCATTCCCACTTCCCTGGGAGCCAAACTCTCCCAGGATGTTCCCAGATTCCTGGGAAAACAGCAGAAGGAGTCTTGGCAGTGAAGTCTTGGCAGAAGGGGTGAAATGCAAACTAGCCACCTCTCTGCTCTCCTTCTGTGCTTTGCCGTGGTCCCTACGAAGGGCAGCTGGGCTCTGGCATGCTCTAGTAGAACATGCACTGCAACAACAGCAAGGCTGGGGCTGCCGGCACTTAGCTGCTGTCCTTCCCCCAGGAAAGACATCATAGTAACACTGACATTTTAGCCAATCACCCTATAATTACGAGCCCTGTTTTAATGAAACTAGCCAACAGCCAAAATGGCTTTATAAAATGAATTAGAGTCATTTCTTGACATTTCAGCATGATCCTGCCCTCACAAGCCACACCTCTAGGGCAGTTTGGTGGGGAAGCTACCCAATTTCAAGGTTCTTTCAGTACTTACAGAGCAAGGTATCTTTAGATATCTACAATATCTACACTCATCTGATTCTCAGTAATTCTCTCTACACAGAGGCCAGGGAGGTTCTCTCTACTTTGAGCAGAAAAGCTGCATGAATGATGACTTAAAGGGAACTCCTCCCTATTTTAATTCGAGGGAGATCAGCCAGAAGAAAGATTATATGTGATGTTTAAGAACAAAACTGGGAGAAGAATATCCACAGAGAGGCTGAAGGGGCTCTAGTCTTAGGAACAGACGTGGAGGACAGCATCCATGGTCCCTACATGGTCCTGGCTCCTGTGGGGTCCACTTCTCTCTGGTTCACAGCCAGGTACACACTTGCCCACATCCAGCAGAGTTAATGGAGCCATGGCAGAGGCAGTGTCTGGGATTAGTGTTTACAAGCCTCCCCTTGAGCCATGAGTAGTGACTCATGTGGACCACCCTTGGGTCCACTGAATCTGGCATGCCTGTTTATAATATTAGTATTTCCTCTGCCCTTGCTTATTTCCTTTTATCTCAACCCGGCTCTTCTACTTATAATCCTGCTGGCCATTTGGTGTTTTGTCTCCATACTGGGTTCCTAAAATCTGGACTCACTCAACTTTCCCAGAGTTACTTATTATGGAGACCCTTGAGAAACAAGACCTGTTAGCTCTCCATGCCATCCACACCCCCATCTCTACCCAGCAGATACAGCCTAGTCACTGGCCTGTCACACTGCTGCTGCTGCTGCTAAGTCGCTTCAGTTGTGCCCGACTCTGTGCCACCCCATAGACGGCAGCCCACCAGGCTCCCCTGTCCCTGGGATTCTTCAGGCAAGAACACTGGAGTGGGTTGCCAGTTCCTTCTCCAATGCATGAAAGTGAAAAGTGAAAGTGAAAGTGAAAGTGAAGTCGTGTCCGACTCTTTGAGACCCCATGGACTGCAGCCTACCAGGCTCCTTCATCCATGGGATTTTCCAGGCAAGAGTACTGGAGTGGGGTGCCATTGCCTTCTCCATGTCACACTGCATTGCCACTCAAGTCCCTTCATGAAGGGTTGATGGGGGGACAAAGAGATTAGTCAGAGATAAAGCCACCTGAAAGCCACCTATGCGAGAAACACTCAGTATCCTGCCCTCTTACCCCCCAGTCCAGTCTCCCTCTACCTCACCATGACGGCTTTATCTAAAAAGAATTTAAATTTCAAATGATAAACTCTGCTTTCAAAATTCCCCAGCCTTCTGCCAGTCCACCTCTGACCCTACCTTCTGCTGCAACTTGAGTAAATTTGAAGAAGTAAATAGGAATGATATTATTCTTTAACATTCCATTTATGAGGAAAAGAAACATGCATTAATGGGAAGTAAAAAAAAAAAAAGCCCACCAGTAGGAGCTCCCTTATTCACGTAGCATGAATAACAGTGAAGACCAAATTACAATGCAATGTTTTAGCAACAGCATAAACCAAACNGTGGATCGCAATAAACTGTGAAAAATTCTGAGAGAGATGGGAATACCAGACAACCTGACCTGCCTCTTTGGAAACCTATATGCAGGTCAGGAAGCAACAGTTAGAACTAGACATGGAGCAACAGACTGGTTGCAAATAGGAAAAAGAATACGTCAAGGCTGTATATTGTCACCAGATGTGTATAAGATAGATCCCCTGAGGCATGATGGATCTTGGCTCCCCTGGGCAGGGATCAAACATATGTCCCCCGCAATGGCAGGCGGATTCCTAACCACTGAAACACCAGGGGAGTCCCGGTTTGGTATTTTTTAATTCACTATTCATGGTGACTTTACAGAACACAACTAGCACAGATAACAAGGAGCTACTGTATTTCCCAGGAGATGTGTATAAGAGACGGTCTCTAAGCTCCCCACTTGCTTTAGCTTCCTGCTTTCCTTCTAAAGCCACTGGTGGCCTTTCACTCAGCTTAGTGGCTGGGACGTGGATAGAGTCTTCTGATGATGCACACTGAGCTGACTCCAGTCTCCTGTGCAGATTCCGGACCTCACCTCACCTCCTTCCCCTCCCCCGCTCCCCAGGCTTTGAACACCTGCTGTTTCCTCTGAATGCTAGAATCACTTCCCTCCAGGTCTCAGCACTCCTGCTCCTGAGATACTTCAGCTCCCATTCCCACTTCCCTGGGAGCCAAACTCTCCCAGGATGTTCCCAGATTCCTGGGAAAACAGCAGAAGGAGTCTTGGCAGTGAAGTCTTGGCAGAAGGGGTGAAATGCAAACTAGCCACCTCTCTGCTCTCCTTCTGTGCTTTGCCGTGGTCCCTACGAAGGGCAGCTGGGCTCTGGCATGCTCTAGTAGAACATGCACTGCAACAACAGCAAGGCTGGGGCTGCCGGCACTTAGCTGCTGTCCTTCCCCCAGGAAAGACATCATAGTAACACTGACATTTTAGCCAATCACCCTATAATTACGAGCCCTGTTTTAATGAAACTAGCCAACAGCCAAAATGGCTTTATAAAATGAATTAGAGTCATTTCTTGACATTTCAGCATGATCCTGCCCTCACAAGCCACACCTCTAGGGCAGTTTGGTGGGGAAGCTACCCAATTTCAAGGTTCTTTCAGTACTTACAGAGCAAGGTATCTTTAGATATCTACAATATCTACACTCATCTGATTCTCAGTAATTCTCTCTACACAGAGGCCAGGGAGGTTCTCTCTACTTTGAGCAGAAAAGCTGCATGAATGATGACTTAAAGGGAACTCCTCCCTATTTTAATTCGAGGGAGATCAGCCAGAAGAAAGATTATATGTGATGTTTAAGAACAAAACTGGGAGAAGAATATCCACAGAGAGGCTGAAGGGGCTCTAGTCTTAGGAACAGACGTGGAGGACAGCATCCATGGTCCCTACATGGTCCTGGCTCCTGTGGGGTCCACTTCTCTCTGGTTCACAGCCAGGTACACACTTGCCCACATCCAGCAGAGTTAATGGAGCCATGGCAGAGGCAGTGTCTGGGATTAGTGTTTACAAGCCTCCCCTTGAGCCATGAGTAGTGACTCATGTGGACCACCCTTGGGTCCACTGAATCTGGCATGCCTGTTTATAATATTAGTATTTCCTCTGCCCTTGCTTATTTCCTTTTATCTCAACCCGGCTCTTCTACTTATAATCCTGCTGGCCATTTGGTGTTTTGTCTCCATACTGGGTTCCTAAAATCTGGACTCACTCAACTTTCCCAGAGTTACTTATTATGGAGACCCTTGAGAAACAAGACCTGTTAGCTCTCCATGCCATCCACACCCCCATCTCTACCCAGCAGATACAGCCTAGTCACTGGCCTGTCACACTGCTGCTGCTGCTGCTAAGTCGCTTCAGTTGTGCCCGACTCTGTGCCACCCCATAGACGGCAGCCCACCAGGCTCCCCTGTCCCTGGGATTCTTCAGGCAAGAACACTGGAGTGGGTTGCCAGTTCCTTCTCCAATGCATGAAAGTGAAAAGTGAAAGTGAAAGTGAAAGTGAAGTCGTGTCCGACTCTTTGAGACCCCATGGACTGCAGCCTACCAGGCTCCTTCATCCATGGGATTTTCCAGGCAAGAGTACTGGAGTGGGGTGCCATTGCCTTCTCCATGTCACACTGCATTGCCACTCAAGTCCCTTCATGAAGGGTTGATGGGGGGACAAAGAGATTAGTCAGAGATAAAGCCACCTGAAAGCCACCTATGCGAGAAACACTCAGTATCCTGCCCTCTTACCCCCCAGTCCAGTCTCCCTCTACCTCACCATGACGGCTTTATCTAAAAAGAATTTAAATTTCAAATGATAAACTCTGCTTTCAAAATTCCCCAGCCTTCTGCCAGTCCACCTCTGACCCTACCTTCTGCTGCAACTTGAGTAAATTTGAAGAAGTAAATAGGAATGATATTATTCTTTAACATTCCATTTATGAGGAAAAGAAACATGCATTAATGGGAAGTAAAAAAAAAAAAAGCCCACCAGTAGGAGCTCCCTTATTCACGTAGCATGAATAACAGTGAAGACCAAATTACAATGCAATGTTTTAGCAACAGCATAAACCAAACTAGGCAGTAAGCGGGCAATTCCCCTTCTGTTTCAATGTGCCCCAATTAACACAAACTGAGGAAGGAATAAATTTAAGCAGGAACAGCTTATCAACATACAATTAGCACTCAATAATTTATCCCTGTAATGCCAGATCAAATAAAAACATTGCATCATAAATCACTTACTCAAGCAAGCCACCAACCCCTGTGCCGAAATAATCTTTTGGTTGATTAGCTTTCTATCCACCACCCTTCTGCCACAACAGGTTTCTTTTCCTCTCTCAGATCTAAGACAGCAAGGCAGCTGCTGTGGCATTTGCTACTCTCCAGAGTTCAAGGTGATATTAACCATAAACAGAATTATAGCAAAGGCCAGCTCAGACCCCACAGAGTACGCACCTCCAGATGGGCCAGTCACCAGCAACTGCAAATAAATAGGTGCCTAGTCCTTTAAAAATGTTTGAGGAAAAGAAGTCCTCATTTATCCTTAAAGGATTTTTGGATCTCAAACCAAAAACAGGTAGAAGAGTTTTCAGAAATCTTTCATGCATAGCTTCTATTTAAAGCAGTTGATACTGATTCTATGGAAATCAAAAACAGCCTGTCATCATCCCCTCTATAATAAGGTCTGTAAATCTAAGGGCAACCATTAAGTCCCTTGAATGCTTCTCATTAGTTCTTTCACCACCAAATCGTAGTTCTTCAAAACTTGTGTGCTGTGCAACAGCTCTTTGCAATCAGCTGTGTTCTCCAACTTTGTTTCACAGACTCCCTTGCAACTGATTTAGCCAAAGAGAACCCTGGTGGAGGACTGAAAAGTGGGAGGTGGGGAGAATCAGGATACATTATTCCATCACTGCATGGAAAAATGCAGCTCAGCCTCCTTATTTATGGATTCCATGTTTACAGATTTGCCTACTTACTAAAATTTGTTACTTCAAAAGCAATACTTGTGGTGCCTTCCTGGCCATTCACGCATGTGCCCAGAGCAGTGAAAAATGTGAGTTGTCTGACACACATGTTCCCAGTGGAAGTCAAACAAGGTAATGTTTGCCTTCTTGTCATAGCTCTCATACTTATGAGTATCTTTTTCATGTGTTTGTACCATGTTTTTCTCATTTTTGTGCTTCTTTGGTGATTTCACTTTAAAATTACCCCCAAGCACAAGGCCAAAGTATTGTCCAGTGTTCCCAAGCATAATGATGTAGCTTATGTAGAAAATGCTTGTGTTGGATAAGCTTCATCCAGGCATGAGTTGGCCCTGAGTTAAATATCAGTAAAGCAAATATATATGTGTGTGTGAGTATGACTTCAAACAGAAACACACATGAAACAAGGTTCTACATTGATCGGTTGAAAAAAAGGCTGTGACCAGAGGCTCACAGGAACCTAACCCTGTATTTCCCCTAGGAGCAATATTTTGGTCATTTTAAAAAATATTTATTTAATTGGCTGCATCAAGGGCTTCCCTAGTGGCTCAGACGGTAAAGCGTCTACCTGCAATGCAGGAGACCCGGGTTCGATCCCTGGGTTGGAAAGATCCCCTGGAGAAGGAAACGGCAGCCCACTCCAGTATTCTTGCCTGGAAAACCCCATGGACTGCGGAGACTGGTAGGCTACCATCCACGGGTTCGCAAAGAGTCGGACATGACCGAACGGCTTCACTCACTCATCATTTATCATAGTTGTGGCATGTGAGATCTTTCATTCCAGCTTGTGGGCTTCACTAGCTGAGGCATGCAGGGCTAGATCCCCTGAGGCATGATGGATCTTGGCTCCCCTGGGCAGGGATCAAACATATGTCCCCCGCAATGGCAGGCGGATTCCTAACCACTGAAACACCAGGGGAGTCCCGGTTTGGTATTTTTTAATTCACTATTCATGGTGACTTTACAGAACACAACTAGCACAGATAACAAGGAGCTACTGTATTTCCCAGGGAGGCCCACGTCTCCTCTGAGGCTCTAGCTCTCCACCAGCCAGTCCATCCCCCTTTGTTCCCAGCCTCCACTGAGAAGCCTCTGCCATGAATCTTAGAGAATGGCTCGGCATCTGAACTCTGGTAATACCACCTCTTTCCTGCACCCCTCCCATCCTAGAAGTAATGGTAGGTTTTGCTGTTTCTAAATTCTGGGGTACTTTGCCCTCCTTTGACTTTTCAGATTTTCCATCTTTTGCGTAACAAATTCTCTGTCTTAAATGTCTTCTGTTTAAACTATTAGAATATTTTCTATTTCCTGGCTAAATCCTGACATATACTTTCCTTCATTAATCCTCTCTCCCAGCTTCTTCATTTGTCTTTGTAGTAGGCAGAATAATGACCCCCTTCAAGGAGGTCCACATCCTAATCCCCAGAACTTTTGAATATGTTATCTTAAAAGCCAAAATGGACTTTGCAGATATAAGGATTCTTTTTTAATATTTATTTATTTGACCGTGTGGGATCCTGGCTGCCAAAATGTGGATCTTCCGTCTTCACTGTGGCAGGCAGGATCTTTAATTGTGGCATTATGTGGGAACTAGTTCCCCGACCCCCAGGCCCTCTGCATTGGGAGCATGGAGTCTTAGCCACTGGACCACCAGGGAAATCCAAGAATTTTGAGATGAGATTACCCTGAATTATCTGGATGGGACCAAAATAGTCATAAGGGCCCTAATAAGAGAGAGATACAAGTAATAACTGGAGGAGATGTGAGGAGATAGCAGAGTAATGTAGACATGGGCTTAAGAAAGGAGACAGAAGGGCCAGTGAACAAATTCTTCCCTACTGCCTCCAGAAAGCAACGCTGCTGGCACAAAGATTTTAGCCCAGTGAAACTCACATTGGACTTCAGACCTCCAGAACTATAAAATAATTAATTTGCGTTGCTTTAAGCCGCGTAGTTTGTGGTCATTTGTTTTAGCAACAATTAGAAACATATCCTTTTTAAGGTTCCCAGACCTGTGAATCTTTCAAGTTGAAAGGCACCAATTTGGTTCACAAATGTACTTAAGATCTGATGTAACACCTCCCTATGTAGAAATATCTGTGGAACTCTTGGTAGGCAGTAACCACAGACAACTGTGGTTTCAATTCCCTGAAACCAGCGGGCTGATAAGATCTACTTAGGCCTCTCTAGGATTTTTTCTCTGTTTCATTATAGAAAATTCCTAACATATACAAAAGTAGAGAGAGTAATATCATAAACCCCCATGTACCTATCATCCAGCTGCAATAATTATCAACTCATGGCCAATTCTGATTCATCTGTATCCTCATAATTCCCGCTTCCCTGGGTAATTCTGAAGGAAAATCCAGTCATCATTTCTCTACAAATACTTCAATATGTATGTATAAAACATAAAGAGTCTTTTAAACCAAGACCACAAAATTACTGAACCAAAAGAAAAGTAATAATAATTTCCTTACATAATTAAGCAGTCAGTACTGACATTTCCCCAACTGTCTCATGATTTTGTTTGGATCAGGATCCAAAAAAGACTTTACATGGAAATTATTCAATATTTCTTAAATCTCCTTTAATCTATAGGCTCCCCTCCACTGTTTTTTTCTTACAATTTATGTACACATTACAATGTACATAGAATTTATGTATGTGTCAAAACCCACAGACTTAGTTTTACTGACTTCATTCCATGGTGTGGTTTAACATTTTCCTCTAAGTAATTTGGTAGTTAGTTCTAGTGGATTTATGAGATTTTGGTTCAATTTTTTTTTGGCAAGAATATGTTATAGATGATGTTGTATAGTTCAACATACTATCTGGTTTACTACCTTTTTGTAATGTTAGCAGTCTCTAATGATGTGATATTGTGATTTATAATAAGAAATATATATTTGGTCTTCCCATTTCTGGCACAGAGCTCTTAAAACCCTTGGAATTTCCGAAATGCTGAGAGCAACAAAGATGTCTTTTGTTATGTTAATGAGGTGACTTTTGGACGAACCTAAGGATGGGGGCTGGTTGCCAGAAGAACCAATGATGAGATTAGAGGGGTAAAACTTTCAGTTCTACCCCCTTTACCTCCTGGGAGAGAAGAGGAGCTGGAGGTTCAATCAATCGTCAGTGGCGGCCAATGATTCAATCAATCAAGTCTATGTAATGAAGCCTCCACAAAAACCGAACAGAATGAGTTTTGGAGAATTTATGGGTATTTGAATACACGTAGATTAAGGGGGGTAGAACACTAGGAGAGCACGGAAGCTCTGGGCCCCTCGAGTGTCTTTGCCCTGTGCGTCTCATCCATCTGCCTGTTCTTTAGTTTTATATCCTTTTACTGATGACCGGTAAGTAAAAAGTTTCTCTGAATTCTGTCAACCACTGTAACAAATTAATTGAAAGCAAGGAAGAGGTTGTTGAAACCCTTAATCTGTACACCCGGTCAGTGGGGAGCACTGGCATGGCATCTGAAGTGGAGGGCAGTCCGCTGGAACCGAGTCCCTAACACGTGGATTCTGATACCATCTACAAGTAAATGTTGCCAGAACTGAGTTGAATTGTAGGACACCCAGCTGGGGTCCGAGAACTGCCTGTTGCTGTATGGAATCCCCCCAGCCCACCAACACACATATGCATATGTTGGAATTGATATCAGAAAGTTAGAAAACCACTGCCTGCATCCATTAATTTATTGAGGGTTTATAGAATGGTGATTTTCTATTCTATCCTTCCTTCTTTTATTAGTTGAAATTCTAATTCCTTTAATCAATTATTTGATTACTGTGAGATACAACTCATAACAGAAAGACAGAATAAAAGAACTATTCATCTACTATCGGAGTTGGCTCCTGTTTTTAACTATTATAAACTCGTGTATTTAACTGTATTTGATGACCTTCAATCCATCACAGCTACCACTCTTACTTATGCCCATATTAATCCATACTACTTAGCCAAGGGAAACTTCTTTGAGTTGGCTCCTGAACTTTTTTGACACGACATGATTAATCTTTGATGGTTTTCTTGCTTTTTGCATAGCAAGATGTTCCAGGATCATCTTGGATATTTCCTGCCCCAGGCCTAGAATCAGCCATTCCTCCAAGAAGTCATGGTTCCTTAAAATAGGAAATTATATTTAAAGATGACAGTCTACGCAGTAAAGGTGCTTATTGCCAATGGATTGGCCATTCTTTCTAGGTTTTTGGGGGGATATAGCTAAAATATATTTTAAAATATAAAATATCTTAGAAACCAACACAACAGTGTAAAACAATTTTCCTCCAATTAAAAAAATAAATTTTAAAAAAGATAAAATATCTCATGAGTTTAAACTGTTCATCTCAACTGCAATTCAAGACTAGAGTTTTTAACTTACCCTCACGAATTTTACATCTGTATCTCTTTTTTATCACTCAGAAAAACATGATACACAGTGACACGAATGTAATTATTCATTTGCTTTATCACATAATGCTTGGGAAGAGTCTCAGAAATACCACCATCACGTCTACCTATAATATTATTACTGAAAATTGTCTAAGATGACTTTTTCCTTGTGTTGTTTGTTTTATTGCACTAGTTTTTGTTCTAAGGATATAATCCACTGCTGCTGCTGCTAAGTCACTTCAGTCGTGTCTGACTCCGTGCGACCCCATAGGCGGCAGCCCACCAGCCTGCCCCATCCCTGGGATTCTCCAGGCAAGAACACTGGAGTGGGTTGCCATTTCCTTCTCCAATGCTTTCTTTGTTCAGAAGAGAAAACAAAAATAAGCAACGGACTTGGTGCAAATGAAAGCATACCTTGCTTCCTAGAAACTGTCTCTTATACACATCTAGATGTGTATAAGAGACAGAGTTTAAACTGTTCATCTCAACTGCAATTCAAGACTAGAGTTTTTAACTTACCCTCACGAATTTTACATCTGTATCTCTTTTTTATCACTCAGAAAAACATGATACACAGTGACACGAATGTAATTATTCATTTGCTTTATCACATAATGCTTGGGAAGAGTCTCAGAAATACCACCATCACGTCTACCTATAATATTATTACTGAAAATTGTCTAAGATGACTTTTTCCTTGTGTTGTTTGTTTTATTGCACTAGTTTTTGTTCTAAGGATATAATCCACTGCTGCTGCTGCTAAGTCACTTCAGTCGTGTCTGACTCCGTGCGACCCCATAGGCGGCAGCCCACCAGCCTGCCCCGTCCCTGGGATTCTCCAGGCAAGAACACTGGAGTGGGTTGCCATTTCCTTCTCCAATGCATGAAAGTGAAAAGTGAAAGTGAAGTCACCCAGTCATGTCCGACTCTTAGCGACCCCGTGGACTGCAGCCCACCAGGCTCCTCCATCCATGGGATTCTCCAGGCAAGAGTAGTATAATCCACCAGGGCTAGACAAATGCTTTATCAGTGCTTGTTGTTGTTTAGTCACTAAATTGTGTCTGACTCTCTTTTGACTCTATGGACTATAGCCAGCCAGGTTCCTCTGTCCATGGGGTTTCCCAGGCAAGAATACCAGAGTGGGCAGACGTTGCCTTGTCTAGGGGATCTTCCTAACCTAGGAATCAAACCTGCATCTCCTGTACTGCAGGCAGATTCTTTACCACTGAGCCACCTGACCCTTATGTATGCTAAATGACCATTTATTCTATCTTATACGCTATCTTTAAGCTATGATTATTGCATGTTATAAAAAATAAAATCAGTCAACAGATCAAATTGGTTTTTCTTTGTGAAGATGATGTTATTGGCTCTTATAAATTCCACCCTACCTACTTTCGAGTTGGTGTCTATGCCAGGAAATAGAAACCACTCCATTCCAAATGGGAGTGGAGGAGAAGATTTTATAGAGAGAATTGATTACAAAAAAAGATTGGAAGGGCTGGGAGTGCAAATCAGAAACAGCAAAGACATGAAACTGCAAGAAAGTGCTAGGACTGGGTGAGAGGGGAAAGTTGTGTTGGTCAGAGCTCCTGACACTGCACATACCACTGAAAACCACTGCTGCAGAGCAGAAAATAACAAACCCACATTCCTGCTCCCATCACCGCCTAAAGCAAATGGACATGTGCTTTTCTTCCATCTTCTAATCTCACCCAAGTGCCTCTCACTGGTAGATCCCAGCTGGCAAGGGTGTCTGAGTTGCGTAGAGGGCAGGTTTCTAATCTCAGAAATACAAAATAACAGAAAGTCTATGAGGAACTGAGTACCCACCGCCAAAATGCAGCTCACCTACCCAGTGTCCAACATTCCAATGGGCTTCTCTGTAGAAGCAGTGGAATCATCTTCTCCGGGGGTCCCTCTGAAGAGCCATGCTTCAGGCCAAGGTTAAGGCCATAATCTGCGGAGAGCATAGAGGAAAGACAACAAGAAAGAATTTAAAACCATGGCATTGGCCTTGTTAGTATAAACTATAACCAACCACACTTCAAGTCTCCATCCTCTCCCGCTAAACACAAGGAAAGCAGAGGTCATATGGTTGTCAACAGATATCTAGGCTCAGAGAAACTAAGTAACGTGCTTTTAAATTTTATTCTTTTCAGTTCTCTGATTAGGAATAATTTACTAATTAAATAGGACAGCAGCTAAAGTAAAAAGAGACATACACTGAAATCTGTTAGCATCAACTGTTATAGCCATTCTCTAGATGACATAGTGTTGCCATATATAGTTTAGATATGAGTAATGAGAATGTGATTGCAAGCCAATATTTAGGGAAAAGCTAGGCCTAAAGGGGCCACAATTCTGATGGAATGTCTTAATGATGGATTTAGTCTTATCCTTTCTCAATTTATTTTTCTCTGGGATGCTTTTCTATTTGGGGCATTAAATGACTTACATTTGATGGACAGAGGACACTTACTAATTGTGAAATATTGGGTGAATTATTTAACCTTTCTAAGACTCCTTATCTTTGAAATGGGGATAATAATAGCATCTACCTCACACAGTTATTTATGAGAATTAAATGAAACATATACAAAGAATTCAGAATAATGCCTGATACAATGTAGGTACTCAATAAAGTGGTCTGTTTTTATTCTTGCTAGAAAAGAAGCTAAGAAATAAAAGATCATTTTGATTGTCAGCCAAAAGTAATCTTATTTGAACATTTCCTCTCATAAATCACAGCTGATACTAGATCCAGGAGAAGTTAATGGTGCCAACAGAGGAATCACTGAAAGTAGGAAGAATAACTTATATAACAGAAGGATTAATGGTATTCACGGCAAATGTAGAGGTCTTCACACTCTGGAGTCCAAGAACTTCTGCTCCTCCAAGACCAATGGAGATGATAGTCATAAATTTAAGCAACTTGAAATGGGAAAAAAATTACCTAAAGAACATTAAATGAGAGAATCATCCTGAGAAAAGGAAGAGTTGTTGGAACCTAATCCTCAAAGCCTTGATATTTCACATGAGTGGGTCATCTTCTCAGAAATGGAAAATGGGAGAGCTACTGGAAAAGAGGGAGACGTCCAAACCCAACCAGTACGGAGCAAAGGACAGAGAGCCAAGAGGAGAGAGAAATGGTTGCTAGGAAAAATCGAGAACAGCTTCCTCTCATTGAGTTGGAGAAGATCCTGGACCCTTCCTTCAGCATCAGAGTATCCTGCTTTGGCCTGTGATGCGGGTGAAGCTGAAGGTCTGACTCCATGTAAAGAACTGTGCAAATGTCCACATTCTCTAGAGAGAAACGTAAACTCACAGGGGACCATGGTGCTAAAGGTGGTAACACCTGACTACAAGACATTACTCTGTGATAAGAACCCTGGTGTTTCTTTCTGATTCAACATTGTTATAAAAGTTGGAAGCCTAAAAAAAAAAAAAATGTTGAAAGCCTACACTGAAATGGTGGTTCTTCCACTATAGTCATAAACTGAGACATATATACCTATAACACACACAGAGAATCATCATAAATGTAATAATTGCCCCAAGGCAGACTAATACAAATACATTGCATTATGATAAATCAGCAGTTGTCATCAGTAAAACTGACAACATGGCTTTCTAAAATGATGAATTCTTGGTAAATTTTGAATGTCCTTGGTAAAAAGGACAATCTCTGCTTAATTAAATGGGAGTTGCATTCCTGGAAATTTCAGTAACCATAAAAACCGAGCAAAACTACCCTGTGTTTCCATGTTAAATGGAATTAGGTTTGAAGTTTAAATAATTATAAATAGATCTTGTGAGACATATGAAATTCACAAATCAATAGCTAGCATCCCTGACCCTTCCTCATAAATGCCAGTGTGTGTGTGTGTGTGTGTGTGTGTGTGTGTGTGTGGGTAAATCAGTCGTGTCAACTCTTTGCGACCCCATGAACTGGAGCCCACCAGGCTCCTCTGTCTGTGGAATTCTCTAGGCAAGAATACTGGAGTGGGTTGCCATTCCCTTCTCCAGGGGATCTTCCCGACCCAGGGATCAAATCCACATCTCCCACGTTGCAGGCAGATTCTTTACCGTTTGAGCCACCAGGGAAGCCTATATATGTCAGTGGCATCCCCTAATCATTGTGTCAGTCAAAATTTCCACATGCATCCAAAATGCCCTCCCGCCTGGAGGCAGGCAGCTACTGAGAAGCACTGCTATATGGTATCCATGTTCGCAAAGGGGAATCAGCAACACCCCTGGTGAGTGAAACCCTATGTTCAGAAAACATCTACACGGCACAAAACATAACCACAGGCATTTACTGCTGCTGCTGCTGCTAAGTCACTTCAATCGTGTCCGACTCTGTGCGACCCCATAGACGGCAGCCCACCAGGCTCCCCCATCCCTGGGATTCTCCAGGCAAGAACACTAGAATGGGTCAGGCATTTTCTAGAGTGGTCAGTTCAGCTCCTTACAGAGCAACAAGCATATATTCATCCAGAGAGACACTAAATGACTAGAACACCCATACCTGGAGAGATACGCACATACATCTGACCTCCCATATCGAGGCTATCCTAGGTCACAAGTCACAATACCATAGCCAGAATCCACACTCATAACAGCCTTGGATCCTTGTTTACCTTCTAGTCCAACAGCAATGCACTGACAATGCCTGATTTCCTATGAGAAATGTGGCCATAGAGTATTACAAACAGCTAGCCTTATAATTAATTCAAAATCCCATTCACCTCTGCGTGTGGAGTGCCTGATAGAAAGGCAGCAACAACAGAAGGTGCATTCAGGATGCTGGGTGTTTATCACAGGGCTCAGTGAGGGGGTTTCTAGTTGCACTGAGTATAGGAACTCTATTGACACTGAATCAGAGACAGATCCAGGATTCCAGGAGGACCTCAATGGCAGGAGATTAGGAATTGAAATTTCCCTCTCTTAGTTGCTACCCACAGGCCACTTCCCTCTGTGTCACCAATTTCAAATTCTGTGGGAGGAATGTTCTTGATCTGGGTTACCCCTTTGATTCAGGCTGCCAGTGATGATAGGCTCTTTCCCCTGTGGTCAGTGTTCACCCTTGTGGACAGAGTGAAGAGTGGGGACATGTGACCACTCAGCAGAGGCCATGGGCAGGAGTAGATTCTCTGAGAAAGTGGAGAGGCAAGAAGGCACACTCACATGTGTCTGATACACCTGGAGGCTAACGGAGCTTCCCAAACAAGTGAAAAGACAAATGATTCTCTGATTTCTAAGAGGGAAGACAAAGATGGAAGAAAGGGGAAGTACGTTGTAACGATGTATTTATTAGCCACAGTGACTTTATCCACGTTTCACATATATCAGTCCCAGGAGACAAGTAATCTGGATTCTGTACCGCATGACATCATAGATAAGTAATTTATATATGAACAGATATAAGTAGTTTACATTTTATAAAACTTAGTTGCTCCTTTTTATTTTTCTATTTAGCTGGGACACATGGGACCTGTTAGAATCCAGACCCCCTGCATTGGGAGCACAGAGCTTAGCACTGGACCACCAGGGAAGGACAACTGCTCTCTTTTTTTTAATGGATAAAATCTTTCCCTGCCTTCCAGGAAGTTGGTAGAGACTTGTGACTCTTAGATCCTTGATTCTGTGACAATAGAAATTTAGCTTAAGAAGTCAGAACAGAAGGTGCTAAAGGTATTTTAGTATATTAACCCTAGAGAGGAGTCAGCATACCTTCACTCCTTGGAAATTTCAGCAATACGTGAACTGTGAATTCCCTGATGTTCAAGCTGGTTTTAGAAAAGGCAGAGGAACCAGAGATCANATGGCATCATGGACTCGATGGACGTGAGTCTGAGTGAACTGCGGGAGATGGTGATGAACAGGGAGGCCTGTTGTGCTGCTATTCATGGGGTCGCAAGGAGTCGGACACGACTGAGTGACTGAACTGAACTGAACAGAGCAATGGTTCTCAAACCAGGGCCAATTTGACCTCCCAGGGGACACTAGGCAATGTCTGGAGACATTAGTGGTATCACAGCTGTTACTGGCATTAAGCAGGCAGGAATTAGCAATGCTGCTAAACATCTCACAATGCACAGAAAGACCCCATAACAAATAATTTGTTGTTGTTTAGTCACTAAGTCATGGTCAACTCTTTGCAACCCCATGGACTGTAGCCCACCAGGCTCCCCTGTCCAGGGATTTCCCAGGCAAGAATACTGGAGTGAGTTGCCATTTCCTTCTCCAAGGGATCTTCTCAACCCAGGGATCAACCCATATCTCCTGCCTAGGGGACAAATTCTTTACTGCTGAGCCACCAGGGAAGCTATAACAAAGAATTATCTGGCCCCAAATGTCTCAAGTTCAAGATTGAGAAACACTGTTCTAGAGTGAAATCCCACAGAAGCATTCATCACATTCCCAATTGGCCCGCAGCCTAAATAAATTTAGAAACTGCAACTCCAAACTCTGACAACAGGTGACAGAATTCTGCTTGACACCACCTCTTCATTAATGAGGCTCTTCCACCTAGACGCAGGACATGGCCCCGCTCACTTCCGTCTCCACACATACCTCTAATCCTACCACTGCCATCACTCTGGAGAAGGCAATGGCAGCCCACTCCAGTCCTCTTGCCTGGAAAATCCCATGGACAGAGGAGCCTGGTAGGCTGCAGTCCATGGAGTCACGAAGAGTCAGACACAACTGAATGACTTCACTTTCACTTTTCACTTTCATGCATTGGAGAAGGAAATGGCAACCCACTCCAATGTTCTTGCCTGGAGAATCCCAGGGACGGGGGAGTCTGGTGGGCTGCCATCTATGGGGTCACACAGTCGGACACGACTGAAGCGACTTAGCAAGCCATCACTCATCTTCCAGAAAGGAGAACCCCTGTCCAAATGCCAACTCACCTTTGAACAAACCATCTCTCTAATGACCTGCTTTTCAATTCTCTGGGCCAATTAAAGCCCCTTGGCATTTCATCCTTTTGCTACTTTCCCAACCCCAACATATTTTATCATCACATACATATCAAGCTGCAAAGTCCTTCTCAAGCCCAGCTGGCTACTCTGTGACTCATGCTGGGTCAATGGCAATTGCCCTCTTGCCAATACTCAGCTTTCATTTTGTCTTATCAGCTGCAGACTCTTCCTCCATCTCTACATCCTCTTCAAGTCTAAATACAGACAAATTAGACTTTCTAAAAGGAAGGACAAAGCAACAAAGAATCTTTTCTCCAATAAGCAAAAGGGAGCTCTGCCTTATGGGAAGCAGTTGAATGGGGATACATCAGAGCCTGTATATTAGCACTGCCCTGGGCTAGCCCACTGAGTGAAGAGGATGTTTCCACTCTGTGAAACATCCTCGCGTCTCTGCCTGGAAGGGCATGCATCCCCTCTGTGTGGTTTAAAATACCACCAGCAAAGTATAAATACACATTGAGCTACTGATATAAAATACAGCCAAACATCACCCAACCTCCAGCATTATGTGCTATTAAATATCTAATTAAGAAATCATGTGAAGCAAACTTTTCAGTAAAGAGAGAAGAAAGAGAAACAAAATGCAAGTGTACCGAGCACAGCCTGGTAGTAAGGAACCATTTTCATTTGCTTTTACCCAGGGGCCTTTGTAGAAAAGATTGTTTTGCCAAATATTTATCTTTTTCTTCATTTTCTTGAAGCATGTCTTTTCCAGAAAGAAAAGACATTTAACACGTATTAAAAACATGTGTTTAAACCATTCAGAAAGTTTAATTTTCTTTAAAAATGGTTTCCGGAACTGAGGTCTTCTCCAAGTTTCTGGAGTTGAATTTTCACCTGATCATATGTCACGTCTGACCTAGGTGACCCTCCATGGGCCTCTGTCAATCACATGGGATTTTCCTCAGACCCCCCACCTGAGGAGATCCTCCTTCCACTGATATCCACTGTCACAAAAAAGCAAAAGCCAGCACAAGAACTGAACGATTGTTTGAAACTAAAGATTTGGTTTTCTAGGAGCCCGTTTCATTTCATTGTGAAGGTTATAAAGCTAAATTCTGGAGGAAGGCCAGGGAGTTTTGAAAACTATAGTCCTGAGTGGCTCAGGCCCATAAACATAATCAAAGTCTGTATTGAGTTTATACCTCTAGCAGTAGTAACAAATGACACAAAACAGTATAAGAAGCAGGACACCACTGAGAGAAGGTAATGAAACCTGAAGGTAAGTAAACAACTGCCTTCCAGTCTGTAAACCAGTTCCATGTTAGGCCCCGTCTTTCTGATGGGAGATGGGACTCACGAAAAGCAGGTGCCGGCTTCTAGCAGCCACGTTGCTGCGTGAGTTTTATAGGACCTACCATATCCGCAATGGCAGACCCAGAGAGCAGCGACTGAGACTGCTTCTTGTAGCCTTGGCTTGCCTGAATCACCTTCTGGAGAAGCTAAACTAAATTTGACCTCAAAGCTGGCAGCATCAGAGGGTGAAGGGTTAAAGATAAACTGGTCCTGAACAATTTCTCCAGGGTGTAATATGTAAAGAAAATGCAAACAGAATAACACTCTTTCCACAGTGTCTTCCAGTTTCTTTGTTCAGAAGAGAAAACAAAAATAAGCAACGGACTTGGTGCAAATGAAAGCATACCTTGCTTCCCAGAAAGGCATGGATTTTGAATGCAGGGTAAGGAAGTAGTAGTTGCATGTCTCAGAAGGGTTGTCTTCATTACTCATGCCATGAGAGAAACTGGAGTTTTCTCTGTAACATCCTAGCTTGAAGGGCATCCTCGGTGACAAGGCTCTCTTCTTTAGAGAACAAAAGGCTTATTTCCACTGAGACAACATCAAGATCCTCCTAGCTCCCGCTAAAAAAATTTTTTTTCCAAAAAAAACCAAGGAGTTTTAAAGGAAGAAAGCAGTTTTTCTGACTGTGATATGGCTGGATTTAGAGAGTCTTCCTGCTAAAGAGATCTATGGAATATATTCAGGAAACATTCCTCCAAAGATGGAGAGATTCAAGGCTTCAATCATGATTTTGCATAAACTTGCATACATATTGCTAAACTAGAAGTGCAGCAATTGTACCTTTTGCTACTGTTGAAGTCAGGCAAAGGTGTGATTCCTGAAACTCATTTTAACATCACCAGGGTATGTTTACTTTACTCTGCTGTTAATGATGGCCTGGATAGATTCAGATTTAACATATGGATATAAAGCTTACAAGTGTCACTGTACATTATGAAAATGCCTTTAGTGGCCAGGTAAATCCGGAAATCCAGGTAGAAATGAACGAAGGGATTAGCTTAGTCACAGAACATTTGGAGTCTCAGCCTTTAGCTAACTCAGCAATTCTGCCTCCAGCAGTTACACCAAAGTCTGGCTTTCACCATTTTGCCATTTTGCACCTGAAGTGTGTGAAAGCAGCTCACTTCCCAACAACATACAGTTTTACACTCAAAGGTTCACTTGTTCCCATGGATCCAAACTAAATCAGCAATGGTCCTCAGCTGCAGGAAGGAATAAACTAAGTAGATCCTTAAAGGTATGTGGCTCATACATTGTGTTTATTTTTTTAAAATCTGGACATGGATTTCATAGACAATTCAAAAGTGCCTCAGTACTCTGTATTCATGAAAGTAAAACCACCAGAAATCCAGTCACCAGCAGACAAAGGACACTAGATATTTTGGAGAAGGAAAAATCATGAAAACAAAGTAAGTTTAAGAATCATGAAAGCCAGTCCTTGTGGAGGAAAAAAAATAGGAACATGTGAACAGTGTAAAAAATATAGAACAATAGTAAGGGAAGGAGGAAACCAAACAGCCTCTACCTTGAAAGTGGGACTCCATCTTGGACTGGACTGTGGCCTTTGAGCTGCATGCCCAGTGTCTGTGGAAATGACACACCACCTGGAAAACCAGGGCCCTGGAAGGAAGAGCCCCAGGGCTTTCCTTTGCCTGAAAGAACACTCTATTATCTGTGTAACGGAATAGAATCCTGCATTCTATTATACCTATTGGGGTAGGACCATGGGTCTATTGATAAATGTCCGCTGTTAACTACCTCGGCTTAAGGCATATGAATCACAGGTTAACTTTGATTGTATCTTTCTTTTTCCTTTGTTCAGACTGCTGCTAAGTCGCTTCAGTCGTGTCCGACTCTGTGCGACCCCATAGACAGCAGCCCACCAGGCTCCCCCGTCCCTGGGATTCTCCAGGCAAGAACACTGGAGTGGGTTGCCATTTCCTTCTCCAATGCGTGGAAGTGAAAAGTGAAACCGAAGTCACTCCGTCGTGTCCGACTCTTAGAATGTTATATTCAAACTGCAGAAAGCCATAGACAAAGAGAAAATATTGTGGTGATGCCTACACAACTCTATTAATTTATAAGACATCATTGAATTGTGCAATTAAAGTGGGTAAACATTATGATATGTAAATTATATCTTAATAAACCTGTTAAAGAAATGAGTCAGACATTCAGGGCAGTATCAAATGCAAGTGTTGATGTTGAGGCAGATATAACATGTATCTACATCAGGGAATCATGTCAGAGTTTTCCTCAGGAATCAAGATTCTGAGGAGGTAAATTAAAGAGAAGCTCTGCCAGATCTTTGACCTGGGTGAAGCAATGTTAAATAAATCAGCACTTTATCTGTTGCTGTTTGACAGCCCAACTTTGAATCTGAGTGTGTTTCAGCCACGTCTCTTCCCTCATTTTAAATTTGTTAATGTGTTTAACATCTGCCATCTACTTTTCTACCTGACTGACATATATTTTCTGGGCCCAACTTTTTAAAAAAGATATGAGGAAATTGCCATTGTGTAATGAAGCAAAAGTGTTAAGTCATTTCAGTCATGTCTGACTTTTTGTGACACCATGGACTGCAGCCCACCAGGCTCCTCTGTCCTTGAGATTGTCCAGGCAAGAATACTGGAGTGGGTAGCCATTCTCTTCTCCAGAGGATCTTCCCGACTCAGGGATCAAACCCGAATCTCCTGCATTGCAGGCAGATTCTTTACTGCCTGAGCCACCAGGGAAACCCTCTATCATGGCACAAAGTTGCTCAGTCGTGTCCCACTCTTTGGACTCCATGGACTATATAGTCAATGGAATTCTGCAGGCCAGAATACTGGAGTGGGTAACCGTTCCCTTCTCCAGTGGGTATTCTCAACCCAGGGATTGAACCCAGGTCTCCCACATTGCAGGGGAATTCTTTACCAGCTGAACCACCAGGGAAGCCCATGGCACAAGGATAGACTCTCGGGGGCAATAGTCTACCAGGCACGTAGGCCTTCTATGGACTTATCTTTTTGTTTAAAATGCATGCAAATTTTCTGTTTCTAATCAGTGCTTCCTTCTCTTTTGAAGATTAAAAAAAAAAAAAAAA
>SJYX01002512.1:78351-137546 GCA_006410675.1 Oreotragus oreotragus
TGACTTTTGAAGCTCTCCCTCATGGGAGAATTGTAGGTGTCCACCCCCTGGCCTCTGCACATGACATGCTTTGGCCAGTGAAATGTAAGCAGAAGTGCTTATGCAGAGTAACTGTAGCTACCCAAAATTAAAGGTGGTAGTTCATCCTTGTTTTAGCTAGAAAATAACAACCCATTGAGTAGCTTGGTTTCACACATTAATAGAATATTCAGTTTATAACCTGAAAAAAAAAAAGTTCCTTTTACCAAGCATGTGTTACCTTAGTCAAAACCAGAAGTAAGGTTAAGCTCACTAGTAAATCCAACAGAAGCTTTGGAGGCAGCTTTCAGATCATTACTATTTCTCAAAATTAGGTGGCCCACCTATCGTTAACACATATTAGTGTTGCCAATTTCACTCTAATTGTAGGTTTGATTCAACTTGTTCAGATCAATTTTATTGATATATAAGGACACCTACAATGTATCACATGCAGTTTTGGTTAAAAGTTTAGTGATCGGACTGGGAATGAAAAATTGATGCTTGGCTTTATTACTAATGCTGTTTACTCTACTCTTGCACAGTAATCTGCTTCTACTTAAGTGTCCAGCATTAGGAAATAAGTTATCATTGGTGACCTCTAAGTGAAATTGAAAAGATGTCAGATAACTTGGTGGTTTGTTTGTACACAAAAAATAAAGAGGATCAAGTGCCTACTTTCCTTCATTCTGCTCTTTAGTAGGTACTTTGGAAACTCATTTATTTATTTCTTGCAATTAAGAAGTTCTGCTAGAGAAGTGACTAGAGCGTGAACTACAATTAGGCTTTGCTTTCTGGGGATATGGCCTGCTAGGTGCTCTCTTTCATTTATTCTGAATTTTTACAGACAAATTTAAATTAAGAAACACTATTACGACCACTTTAGCAGTTGTCCTTCTCTTTAACACAGGAGACTATCTAAGCCATCCCTACTGGGTTGGAGAGGAGTCTCAACTCCAAATTTGCACACCTGCCACTATGACAAAGGGTAATAAGGTACCCTTTTTTTTTACATTTCACTAGCTAAAACTTTGAGTATAAGAAGCAAACATCTTATGCTTATTTTGAAATCACACTCAAAGGAAATTAAGATACCAAAAAATATGGCCTCATATTTTACAATCCTGGTAGAGAGATGAAAAAAACATAAAATATGTTTTTTTTAAGTCAAGAATAAAGTATTTTGATAATAGAGAAAATAGTTTATCTGGTCCTATTTTTAATGAATTGCACTAAAAATAATCAGATTCATGTTTGGAGGGGAAGTGTTAATAATAAAAGGATAGTGATGAAGAATTACATGGTAAAGATGAATTCTAAATGAGGATTTTAGAAGGAAAAAAGAGTTCATTACCAAAAGACAGACCATGAGTGTGTGTGTGTGTGCACATGCTGAAGTTGTTCATTCGTTTCTCTTTTCAACACTATGGACCATAGCCCACCAGGCTCCTCTGTCCATGGGATTCTCCATGGAAGAATACTGGCGTGGGTTGCCGTACCCTTCTCTAGGGATCTTCTCAAACCAGATATCAAACCTGCATCCCCCGCATTGCAGGCAGATTCTTTATCATCTGAGCCACCTGGGAAGCTGCAGAGCATGAGTGGGAAGCAAGAAGTGTGGGCAGAACCAGGAATCAACTATTTTGGCTTCAGAATCTAGCATGATGTCTCACATCCTGCCTGACAGCTTTCTAACTGGAACACTGGCTTTTTTCTGCCTTGAAGTTGAACCGAAACATGGGCTCTTCTTGAGTCTTGAGCTCCCCCAGCCTTTGGACTGTAACTGCACCATCAAGTCTCCTGGGGGTCCTGCTTGCCAAGTCACGCTGCAGATCTTGGGATTTGTCAGCCACCCTTGTGGCTCAGCTGGTAAAGAATCTGCCTGCAATGTGGGAGATCTGGGTTCGATCTCTGGGTTGGGGAGATCCCCTGGAGAAGGGAAAGGCTACGCACTCCAGTATTCTGGCCTAGAGAATTCCATGGACTACAACTATACAGTCCATGGGGTTGCAAAGAGTTGGACAAGACTGAGTGACTTTCACTTTGTTTCATAATCATGTGAGCCAATTCCTTATAATAAATCTCTTTATACACACACACACACAGGTAGAGAGATAGATAGGGACATCTGAGATTAGGAAGACTTCAACATCTATAGCCCTTTACTGGAGTTACTAGAAGCCTGACCATGGAAGGCAGCAGGGTTATCAGATATGGTTATGCAGATCATGTCCTGCCCAAGCTCCCATCTAAGAGGACAAGTACGGCAAAAATCCAGCACCAGACCCACCAGCCAAGTGTGATCCTGGAACAAGGCTATAGAGATCTGGAGGAAGAGACAAGGTTTCTAATTCCCAGAAGTACTGAATAGACTGGTGGAGATCCTAGACAGCATTTCTGGAAGATCAAAACCCTGGCTGTGTGAGCATCCCAGAATAATACAGATTGCCTGCTCTGTCCATCACTGGGCAGGACTTACCAAGCTCTGCCTTAAAACAGCCAGAGCTAAAGTCTCAGGAATTGCCATAAAAATTCCATCAAATGCTCTAAAAGTAAGTGTTCATTCAGTTGACTTGGGATGAGGACAGTACACATTATACCAAAGGTCAAATTCCCATAATTTCAATATTTAAAAGAATGTCACTTGGGGTTCTTAACTGCAAGCACCAGAGCCCAGCTCCAACAGATTACACAGAAAGGAATTTATTAAGTAGTTCACAGAATCACTGGAAAGTCATACTCAGAAAACAGGTAGGAAAGATGTGTGTCTAGCAAGAGCCTGGACAAGAACTCAGATGACATATTACCAGCCCAGCAAAAACTCCTGCCATAGTCAATAACCACCGGATGCCTCACCTTCCCCAGCCATCGCCCACACTTGCCCTACAGCGATTTCTCCACTCCTGCCTCCCTGCACCACCAGACAGGGATGCTAAACCTCAGGCACAGGCACCTAACGGGCTATGACGCAGGGAGCCTGAGGGAGAGTATCGAGTACTAACAGCCTCTCCGGGGGAGGTGGGCTCTGTCTCCTGCCTTGCCTCCTAAGGTGGGGATTCCTCAAACACAAGAATGGGATTCAGACTTGGGGAGTCAAAAAATAAAAATGTTCACTCTGTGATCATACATGTACATATTATGAGCATCAACTGTGTATAAGAAACAAATTAGTATGTACGGAATAGAAAATTGTGTTCATTTATTTCAACTTCAGTTAAACTCTTCAGTGGAGAGTGGGAGAGCCTGCAGTAAATATAAATGCTCTCAGCAACCTAACTTCAGACAAGCACTTAACACACCTAGCATTCTGTGAAGATAAGGGTCTTACAGAAGTCAGCTGAGAGGCACTGAATCAGGGCAAGGCAATACACAGGGAACAGGTGAATTCTCTAGTGGGAAAACAAAGGTAGCCAAAGTCTCCTTCATTCTCACAGGTTCTGTGTGACTAGGACCTGCATTGAGAACAATTCAAAGCAATCACAAGTGCATGTTTAGCAAACTGCTTCAAAAACACTCAGATGTTTTTTCCTGTCATAAACCTCACAGGCTTCCTTATGATGAAGCTGGTGAGCACTTCTGAACGAAAGGAAAGAGCACAGACTGCCTCACTGTTTCCCTTTGGAACCCATACCAATGCCCACAACAGTTTTTTAAGTCTTAATGGTTTATACTTTCTATCTTTTTTTTTTTTTTTTTACTTTACAGTACTCTATTGGTTATGGCATACATTGACATGAATCTGCCACAGGTCTTGAAGTCTATTCTCACAAATCTAGAAGAAACTGTCATGGCTCCTAGCTACTTTGTAGATTGCTAACTGCTAGATGGAGCCCTCTATGCTGCTGCTGCTGCTGCTTAAAATAAAGTAAAATGGATGCTCTAAAAAAATAAATAAATAAAATAAAAAAATAAAGACTTATAACAGGGGAAAGATCCAAAATATATATATATATAAGTAACTTCTAACATTCAGAGATTTGCTCCATGCCATAACCTGTTTCAGAAGAAAATTTTCTGAACCCAAGAGGTAATCCCTTTCCAAATCAGTCCTATTCTGTGTTATAGTGAGCCTAGCAATTTTGAATTTGTTGAGTGAAGCAATTTAAGAATTGCTTCCTGCAGAAGGAGATGCATTTTATGGTGAATCATTGGAGATTTAAAAATAACAAACTGATGGAAAAAAGACTTAAAATGATCCCACCAAATAGCAAAATTTTATTGAACCAATCTGATGGAGTAATTGATGGGAATAAACTAATTGAGTCTATTGAAAGCTGACTATTCTTTTTTTTTTTTAATCCATTCAACATGAAAGAAAATTGTTACCTCTGAGTGTCCAAAAAAGTGTTAACTAGATATCAGTGCCTTTTAAAACCGTCCTTTATGTCCATAAGGTCACTGAACTGAGAAGCTTGCCTCCAGCCAAAGCATCTTTTGATGAATGCTAGCACATTGTACAGGGTTTTCAAAGAAATAGTTCATTTTAACGTCATTTCAACCAATTTCAAGAAGAGATTTAGTCTTTTCCAGGGCAAAAAAAAGGTGAAAACTTAAACTTTTAATTGAAAAGATCTGAAACTACTTTCAACCTCTTGTATTTAAAACTCAGATTATCTCTTTCAGGATTAAAGGGAAAATAGCACACTTGGATCAAAAGTAGCAAAGCAGTGATTTATTATCAGCAGTTCTATCTTCAGAAAAGCTTTTTTCAGTTCTCCAAGCTTCGTGTCTCAATTTTGTCAACTTAATACAAAATAATACTCTAATATTATGCCCTAATTTATGTAAATTTGAACCCTAATAGAATGAGTTTCCAGATAGTACAGCAGTTAAAATGAAACAACAGCCTTTCTATTTCAGAGTTACTTTGAAGAGGGAACTATATATTTATTCAGTACATTCAATATAATAATAAGCTAAGGGAAAACATTATGGCCCCAAACAAAGGACAAGCATGCACCCACTTTGCTAGGGACGGTTCTTGTTTAGTCTTGTTGCCCTGACATCCTCTCAGCTTAGCATTCCTCCCTGATGGTTTATCTGTTAATGAATTACCATCATCATCCACAGAAACAGTTGTGTTAAAAGGAGTTGGGATGCTTTCTATCTAGTCACCTTTCTCCCAAGGACATAGCTGTCACCTTCACAGCTCTCCTTGATAAACTAACCAAATTGTCCCCAGAAGAAGAGCTATCTCATGTATGGTGACTGTTTATCCAAGAAAGAGTATAGATTCATTTAAGCTCAAAAAGAAGTTTCCTATACCATGTTTCCATACACACACGGTATCTTTCCATGCAGTGAAAACAAAAGTATAATGAATAATTTTAATGCAATTTTTCTCATTTCATTTACACAGTAAAGTTGCTGATCCAGTGCTTTGAATTCTTTAGCTATTTAAGTCAAAGTTTATTTTCCTTCAGTTTCCTCTCCCTCAACACTAACTAGCGTTGTAATCTATAAATTCTCTTAATTCTAATCAAAGCCAGATTATTTTTACACTCATGCAGCTTATTTTGACACTACCTCAAATATCCACTAGGATATTCATGGATGATTCAAATAATGTATGTGTAAAAGTCAGGTCATTATATATCCCCTCTATATTCCAAATCTGTAAACTTCAATTCCAAGAATGGCATCAAAATCTATGCAGTTGATCAAACTAGAAACTAATCATCAGGTTAGCTAAGTATGTTTCATCCAAATAAACATAAATAAAACAGTGTTCAGTTGTGTCTGACTCTTTGTGACCCCATGGACTGTAGCATGCTAGGCTCCTCTGTCCATAGAATTCTCCAGGCAAGAATACTGGAGTGGGTTGCCTTTCCCTATTCCAGGGATCTTCCCAACCCAGGGATCAAACCCAGGTGTTCCGCTTTCCCTCTCCTCTCTTTACACACAGTGGCTGGTATTTAGACCATTTTGCATAGAGAGTGGTCACTGGATGTATAAAAGTTCATGAATGTGCCAAAGGCCAGAACTGGGAGAGGAAGCTCCCAACCAGGGTGCTGAAGAGGCTTCCAGGAAGCCACAGTCAGGAGCACTGCTGACACTCATCCTCTGGGATATGAGGAATCCTTGAGAAGCTAGCAAAAGGACTGCTACTGAGTTACTAGCACTCTTCCCACAATAAAAGAGAGCCAGCAGAACTCACTGAGAAGCCCTACATGGAGGTGGTGCTGAAAACTGCTGATTTTGATCTGTCCACAGGGACACTTGAACCTGGCAGGGCAGCCAGCTGGAGCAAAGGCTGGATAGCCCCAGTAGGAATCCACCTGCAAAGATATCACTGAAGCTTGCTGGAGGTGAGAATTACTGGATGACCTTAGCAGGAGTAAGAAGAAGAACGCACAGCAAAACTAGGAAAAAAAAAGCACCCACTTGTCTCATTGCCCTTCCCAGTACGTATTCCACAGTGTAGCTCTGAAATGGAGCCAGATTGTGGGCCTTCCCAGGGAGAGATCCCCAGGTTGCCCACCTCTTGTTTGTAGAAAAAGTTTTAGCCTCCTAGGTCTTCCCCCAGTTCCAAAAAGCAATTTTATGCAGAGAAGTGAAACAAGGCAGAATCAAGGAAAACAGTCAAACAAGACAAAATGATAATAGTTTAGTCAGAAAACAAAGTCGGTGACCAATAGTTTCTCTTCAAGGGCTATAGATCATATCCCAAGCCATATCCTTGAGTTGTTTCGCAGATATTAAAACTCCCACTACTTGCAGATACTAATATACCCTTAGTGTATTAAAAAGCAGAGACATCACTTTGCTGACAAAGGTCTGTATAGTCAAAGCTACAATTTTTCCAGTAGTCATGGATGGATGTGAGAGTTGGACCATAAAGAAGGCTGAGCTCTGAAGAATTGATGCTTCCAAATTGTAATTCTGGAGCAGACTCTTGAGAGTTCCTTGGACAGCAAGGTGATCAAACCAGTCAATCCTAAAGGAAATCAACCCTGAATAGTCATTGGAAGGACTGATGCTGAAGGTAATCTTCAATACTTTGGCCACCTGATGTGAAGAGCTGACTCACTGGAAAAGGCCCTGATTCTGGGAAAGATAGAAGGCAGGATGAGAAGACGGCAGTTACAGAGGACAAGATGGCTAGATGGCATCACCAATTCAACAGACATGAGTTTGAGCAAACTCTGGGAGATAGTGCAGGACAGGGAAGCCTGGCGTGCAGCAGTCCATGGGGTTGCAAAGAGTCGGCCATGATTTACAGACTAAACAACAACAAAACTCCCACCAGGTGAAAGAAATTAACTGCAACAAGCCAATCAGAAAGATGTACAGAGCTCATACACCATGATCAAGTTGGGTTTATTGCAGGTATGCAAGGATTCTTCAATATACGAAAATCAATCAATGTGATAAAAACCATATGATCATCTCAATAGAGGCAGAAAAAGCTTTTGACAAAATTCAGCACCTATCTATGATCAAAACTCTTCAAAAAATGGGCATAGAAGAAATCTACCTCAACATAGTAAAGGCCATATATGATGAGTCTACAGCAAACATTATTCTCAATGGTGAAAACCTGAAAGCATCCCCCCTAAGATCAGGAAAAACCAAAGGGTGTCCATTTTTGCTACTATTATTCAACATAGTTCTGGAAGTCCTAGCTACAGCAGTCAGAGAAGAAAAAGAAATAAAAGGAATCCAGATGGGAAAAAGATAAGTAAATCTCTCACTGTTTGCAGATGATATGATACTGTACATAGAAAACCCTAAAGATAGTAGCAAAAAATTACTAGAGCTAACCAGTGAATTTAACAAAGTTACAGGATACAAAATCAATACACAAAAATCACTTGCATCTATATATACTAACAATGAAAAATAAGAAAGAGAAATTGAGGAATCAATCCCATTCACCATTGCAACAATAACAAAAATAAATAAATATCTAGGAATGAACTTACCCAAGAAGATGAAAGAACTGTACACAGAAAATAATAAGACACTAATGAAAGAAATCAAAGATGACATAAATAGAAGGCGAGATATTCCATGCTTCTGGGTAGGAAGAATCAATATTGTGAAAATGACTATACTACCAAATGCAATCTACAGATTTAATGAAATCCCTATCAAATTACCAATGGCATTTTCCATAGAACTAGAAGAAAAAAAAAATCACAATTCATATGGAAACACAAAAGACCCTGAATAGCCAAAGCAGTCTTGAGAAAGAAGAATGGAGCTGGAGGAATCAACCTTCCTGACTTCAGGTTGAAAGTGAAAGTGAAAGTGACGTCGTTCAGTCCTGTCCAACTCTTTGCAACCCCATGGACTGTAGCCCACCAGGCTCCTCCATCCATGGGATTCTCCAGGCAAGAATGCTGGAGTGGGTTGCCACTTCCTTCTCCAGGGGATCTTCCCGACCCAGGGATCGAACCCAGGTCTCCTGCATTGCGGACAGACGCTTTAACCTCTGAGCCACCAGGGAAGCCCCAGGTTAAACTACTACAAATCTACAGTCATCAAGACAGTATGGTACTGGCACAAAAACAGAAATGTAGACCAATGGAACAAAAGAGAAAGCCCAGAAATAAACCCATTCACCTATGGGTACCTTATTTTCGACAAAGGATGCAAGAATATACAATGGGGCAAAGACAGCCTCTTCAATAAATGGTGCTTGTAAAATTCGACAGCTACATGTAAAAAANACAAAAACAGAAATGTAGACCAATGGAACAAGAGAGAAAGCCCAGAAATAAACCCATGCACCTATGGGTACCTTATTTTCGACAAAGGATGCAAGAATATACAATGGGACAAAGACAGCCTCTTCAATAAATGGTGCTTGTAAAATTGGACAGCTACATGTAAAAAAATGAAATTAGAACACTTCCTAACACCATACACAAAGATAAACTCAAAATGGATTAAAGACCTAAATGTAAGAACAGAAACTATAAAACTCTCAGGGAAAAACATAGGCAAAACACTTGATGACATAAATCAAAGCAAGATACTCTATGACTCACCTCCTAGATTAACAGAAATAAAAGCAAAAGTAAACAAGTGGGACCTGATTAAACTTGAAAGCCTTTTCACAGCAAAGGAAACTGCAAGCAAGGTGTAAAGACAACCCTCAGAATGGGAGAAAATAATAGCAAATGAAACAACTGACAAAGGATTAATTTCCAAAATATACAAACAGCTCATACAACTCAATACCAGAAAAGCAAACAACCCAATCAAAAAGTAGGGAAAAGACCTAAACAGACATTTCTCTAAAGAAGACAAACAGATGTCTAACAAACATGTGAAAAGATGCTCAGCATCACTTCTTATTAGAAAAATGCAAATCAAAACTACAATAAGATATCACCTCACACCAGTCAGAGGGCCCTCGTCAAAATGTCTACAAACAATAAATGCTGGGAAGGGTGTGGAGAAAAAGGAACACTCCTGCACTGTTGGTGGGAATGTAAATTGATACAGCCACTGTGGAAGACGGCATGGAGATTCCTTAAAAAACTAGGAATAAAGCCACCATATGACCCAGCAATCCCACTCCTAGGCAAATACTCTGAGGAAAACAAAATTGCGAGACAAAGGTATCCTATTGTTTGTTGTAGCACTATTTACAATAGCTAGGACATGGAAGCAACCTAGATGTCCATTGGCAGATGAATGGATAAAGAAGCTGTGGTACATATATACAATGGAGTATTACTCACCGTAAAAAGGAATGCATTTGAGTCAGTTCTAATGAGGTGGATGAACCTAGAACCTATTACTCAGAGTGAAGTGAGTCAGAAAGAGAAAGATAAATACCGTATTCTAACACATATACACGTAATCTAGAAAAATGATACTGAAGAATTTCCTTACAGGGCAACAGTGGAGAAACAGACATAGAAAATAGACTTGTGGACATGGTAGAGAGGAGGAGAGGGTGAGATGTATGGAAAGAGCAACACGGAAACTTACATTACCATATGTAAAATAGAGAGCCAATGGGAATTTGTTGTATGGCTCAGGAAACTCAAACAGGGGCTCTGTATCAACCTAGAGGGGTGGGATGAGGAGGGAGATGGGAGGGAACTTCAAGAGGGAATATATGTATACCTATGGCTGATTCATGTTGAGGTTTGACAGAAAACAGCAAAATTCTGTAAAGCAATTATCCTTCAATAAAAAATAAATATTTTTTTAAAAAATAAAGATGTACAAGAGCTGATCACACATATCCCCAATCCTCTCCCTTATNGGCTCTGTATCAACCTAGAGGGGTGGGATGAGGAGGGAGATGGGAGGGAACTTCAAGAGGGAATATATGTATACCTATGGCCGATTCATGTTGAGGTTTGACAGAAAACAGCAAAATTCTGTAAAGGAATTATCCTTCAATAAAAAATAATAATAAAAAAAAGTAATAGAAAAAAACAACAAAAATGAGCTAGTTTTCTGAAAAGCTCAACAAAATTAACAAACCTTTAGCTACACAAATTAAAAAAAAAGAGAGAATACTCAAATAAAATCAGAAGTAAAAGAGACATTACAACTGATGCCACAGAAATTAAATATATACATATATATATATATAGTGATGACTATGACCAATTATATGGCCACCTGATGTGAAGAACTGACTCATTACAAAAGACCATGATGTTGGGAAAGAGTGAAGACAGGAGGAAAAGGGTACAACAGAGGGTAAAATGGTTGAATGGCATCACCAACTCGATGGACATGAGTTTGAGCAAGCTCTAGGAGTTGTTGATGGACAGGGAAGCCTGGTATGCTGCAGTTCATGGGGTCAGAAAGAGTCAGACATGACAGAGTGACTGAACTGAACTATTATAATTGTTATGACCAATTATAAACCAACAAATTGGATAACCAAAGAAAAGTGGATAAATTCCTAGAAACATGCAACCTACTGAGACTGACTCATGAATAGAAAAATATGAATAGATCAGTAGAGAAGAATGAATCAGTAATAAAAAACTTCCCAGCATTCGGTCTTTTTTTGTTTCAGTGCAAATTTTAAGATTTATTTGTTCTAGATCTTTGAAAAATGCCATTGAAAATCTGATAGAGATTGCATTGAATCTATAGATTGCCTTCAGTATTATCGTCATGTTCACAATATTGATTTTTCTAATCCAAGAAAATGGTATACTTTCCATCTGTTTGTGGTATCTTTGATTTTCTTCATCATTGTCTTGTAGTTTTTGTAGTACAGGTCTTTTGTCTCCTTATGTCAGTTTGTGTATGTGTGTGCATGCTCAGTCGTGTCTGACTCTGTGAACTCATGGACTGAAACCTGCAAGGCTCCTCTGTTCATGGAATTTTCCAGGCAAGACTACTTCATTTGGTTGCCATTTCCTATTCCAGGCCATCTTCCCAACCTAGAGATCAAATCCATGTCTCTTGTGTCTCCTGTGTTAGCAGGAAGATTCTTTACCATTAGTGCCAACTGGGAAGCCCTTCAGTTCAATTCAGTCGCTCAGTCGAGTCTGACTCTTTGTGACCCCATGAATCACAGCACTCCAGGCCTCCCTGTCCATCACCAACTCCCGGAGTTCACTCAGACTCACGTCCATCGAGTCCGTGATGCCATCCAGCCATCTCATCCTCTGTCATCTCCTTCTCCTCCTGCCCCCAATCCCTCCCAGCATCAGTCTTTTCCAATGAGTCAACTCTTCGCAAGAGGTGGCTNATCCAGCCATCTCATCCTCTGTCATCCCCTTCTCCTCCTGCCCCCAATCCCTCCCAGCATCAGAGTCTTTTGCAATGAGTCAACACTTCGCATGAGGTGGCCAAAGTACTGGAGTTTCAGCTTTAGCATCATTCCTATGAACTAAACCAACCCCAGACAGAGGGTCCTCAGAGACCTTTCATGCTCCTTTCCTTTCTTCCTTCTCTGCTCCTGGTGTCCCATCTCCCAATTCTTGTGACCTTTGACCCATTCCTATGACATCGTGGTCTCAGTTAATCTCCATAACCTCTATTTTCTAATCCCTTCTGTTTTGACCATTTTTCTGTGTTCTGATTTTTATTCTGAAAAGCTTTCATACACAAAAGAAATGAGTTGGAGCAAAAGGCAACTGACAATATATCACCTCTGCCTCATTTTCCTAAGGGCACTGCTCAGAGATAAGACAAGCTTGCTTGTCAGGGTAAATCAGATCTGGCATGAAGAAGACTTAAAGATGAAATCATCTGGAGCAGTGTCTCAAAGTACTGCCCTCCATGGGAAGAGGATCCCAGAGATTGTGAACCCAGAGGGAAGCCTCCTGTGTTTGACAGATCAGAACTTTCTGGGCAATTCTAAGATAATGAGCCCTCTGCCCTAAGGATAGGGCCAAGAAGAAGTCCTATGGATCTGCTAGTTTACTTGGTAATTGGTCTACACTTCTCAGAGTGGGGTCATTTATCTGCATGTTATAGGCCAATGATAAGTAAAAACAGAATAGCAATCACTGAAAAAATATTGCAGCAATTTGATAAGGTCTGCCACATCCAGTAATAAAAAAGTGATGTTTCTATTTTGCATGTCATTTTTTCCTAATGATTCACTCTTACTGTATTTTATACAATGTTGATCTATAAAGAAATGGAAATTATTTTTTAAAGGGTCCTTCACCACAAATGAAGTTTCCTTCATTACACATTGTCACATGTATGGATGTGAGAGGTGGACTATAAAGAAAGCTGAGCACCAAATAATTGCTGCTTTTGAACTGTGGTGTTGGAGAAGACTTTGAGAGTCCCTTGGACTGCAAGGAGATCCAACCAGTTCATCCTAAAGGAAATCAGTCCTGAATATTCATTGGAAGGACTGATGCTGAAGCTGAAGCTCCAATACTTTGGCCACATGATGTAAAGAACTAATTCACTGGAAAAGACCCTTATCCTAGGAAAGACTGAAGGCAGGAGGAGAAGGGGATGAAGATAAGATGGTTGGATGGCATCACTGACGATGGACATGAGTTTGAGCAAGCTCTGGGAGTTGGTGATGGATGGGGAGGCCTGGAGTGCCGCAGTCCATGGGGTCGCAAAGAGTCGGACACAATCGAGTGACTGAACTGAACTGAACCACCACCTGTTACCAAGCAGTTTTGTTGGCAGGAGAAAGGGTGTTATCAATGTAGAGGTCAAGTTACTGTCATCACACAGCTGAATATGAAGTAGGAAGAGCTGAGCAGAATTTCCTAAAGAATGTTTCCATCAATAGATGAATGAACAAAGCAGAGATATAATGGATTATTACTCAGCTATTAAAAAGAATGAAATCTTGTCATTTGCAGCAAAATGGATAGACCTTGAGGGTATTATGCTACTTTAAATAAGTCAAACAGAGAAAAGTTCCATCTGATTTCACTTATATATGGAATCTAAAAAACAAAACAAATGAACAAGCAAAATAAAACAGAAACAAAATAGATACAGAAGACAAACTGGTTGTTGCCAGAGGGAAGGGAGGTGGGAGGACAGACAAAGTAGGTGAAGGGAATTAAGAGGTACAAATTTACAGCCCTAAAATTAATGTCATGGCAATACAGTATACACACAGGGACTATAGTCAGTAATATTGTAACAACTTTGTATAGTGAGGAATGGTAACTGGTTTTATTGCTGCAGTCATTTTATAATGTATAAAAATATCGAATCACTACATTATATACCTGAAACTAATTTAGTATTGTATGCAAATTATAACTCAATATTAGGAAGGGATAAAGAAAAAAGTCTCAGTCTTCCCTTATAATAACTTGCATTGAAGGGTTATGTCTTGTTATTTGCAAACTCTGCTTCTTTGGTGCTGATTTTCCACTTTCTATTCAGCTAAGAACGGTCCTCGCTGTCCCTTGGTACAGTTAGAGAAAGCAACCTATCCCACGCAGTATGCCCAAGAGTCACTAGCTTAAGAAAAGTGGTTACAAAATAAGACCATTTCACAGATATTTCTGGCATTTGTATACATTTTTCTCCATCTCGAACCTGTTCAAGAGAAAATGATACTCTGATCTACTCTCACACAACAAAAAATTCCATCCCAGAAATGTGTTCAGAACTAGGAGAATAAACTTAATTTTTTTTTCTTGGACTGAGTGAGATTTAACAATTCTAACAGCTATTATATCAGGTTATATTAGATTTTTGCAGTAATCCAATGGGACTCTCTAGAGGGTGTGATTTGAGGAAGAGAACAGACAGACAAACTTGGAAAACATCTTCCCCTGCCCCCAACATACCATAATACATGAAATTCAACGATTAAAATATTGCTTTTTGCCTTTGTCTGCTCAGGCTGCCATAAAAAAATACAGAGACTGGTGGCTTCTACAACAAAAATTTATATCACAGTTCTGGTGACTGGAAAGTCTAAGATCAAAATGCCAGGAAGATGAGTTTCTGAGTGAGGACCCTGGACAATTAGAATAAACACTGTGTGTGTATTTGTCTTCATGGTTACATAGTGAGTTCCTAAAGTTTTCATACAAAGTGAGTTTTCAGTCCTAATGGCATTTTGCATAGAGAAACTGCTCCCAACGAGTTCTTAGCAGCAACAGGAAAATGGGTTCAGGTTCTGACAGAAAGTCCACTATGCTCAGCTTAAAGTAGAAATAAACTGCTGCCTAGAAAGATTGTAGAAGCAAGAACATGCTTAAGATATCCCCCTTTGTGCACTGTTCTTCGGTTTCTTTCATTTACAAAATAAAGCAATCTGTCTTCAAGAGTAAAGCATATGTCTTAATGACTCCAAAAACAGTATTTGCAGATAGATTGAGGACCCATGATGAAGTGGAGGGTGTATTTATAGAATTCTCTCCCCAAATAGGTGTGATTAGAAATGAGGAGAGGGGGGCTACAGTGGAGGATCACCCAGCAACGGAAAGAGCAGCACAACAAATCCTGCTCTCAGCTTTCCACAGGATTAGTTAAATGGGCTTCATTGTTTTGGCTAAGAGAGGTCAATTAATCACCCGAAGTGTTACCTGACAGTAATTAACAATCAGTAGCGACAAAGTATCAGTAAGCGTTCAGAACAACAAAGGATTTTGTTTTGTTGGATTGTTTGGTTTATTTGTGTTCTCTTTCCATAGGGCGCGAAAAAGGAGCCACAGACAAGTCATTTTTCCCTTTATGGCTTAATTAGCGATTTTCAGCATCAAGGAAGGGTGAGAAAAACAAAAGTGTGGAAGCTCACCAGATCTGGCCCCCGAGTAAGCAGTCCAGTCCCACTCCTCTTGCAGTATCATCTCTTAACACAGCACTCAGACACCTCAGACAAACCTTGTCGAGAAAGGAGAACAAAGGTAGGAAGCTTGGGCGAGTCTTCTGCCTGAATCAGGACTAATAAATCCCAAACCTAATGAGGGCTAAAAGGAAGGATTGCTAAACTGAATTCTGATTCTAGGTTACAGAAAAATTAACACTAGTGTTAGAAATGTCCATAAATGTTTCCCCAGCCCTCAAATACACAGAAACAAACCAACAAAAAGAATAAATTATTTAATCCAAGTTTGGGCATTAATATTTCTGTCACAAGCATGAAGAGATTTTGTAGTGTATAGATCTTCCCCAGATGGAACTCCTGACAGTTTTCCTGGAAGGCTGTTTTACGTGGGCCTTTTCTACATCCCACATACCTCTCACCCACACTCTGCGAGACAAAGTCTGTGTCTGGCTTCAGGGAGGGCCCTTGTTGCTAAGTCTTTGTGGAAACGCGTGCACCTGATGGAGAACGGCCTTGAGGTGTGAGACCTTCATGGTTTCCATGGAAGGCTCCTCTGGCAGCACCAGCCAAGTGCCCCAGCCTGACTGCACCAGGGATGGGTTTTTATGTATCTAGTTCTACTCCATAGGTCAGAAAGGTCTACCTCTAGCCTCAAAATTCTGTCTGNCACCTGGTGGAGAACACCCTGGAGGTATGAGACCTTCATGGTTTCCATGGAAGGCTCCTCTGGCGGCACCAGCCAAGTGCCCCAGCCTGACTGCACCAGGGCTGGGTTTTTATGTATCTAGTTCTACTCCATAGGTCAGAAAGGTCTACCTCTAGCCTCAAAATTCTGTCTGCTGTGTCAGGAAACTGTTTGCCTTGGATGCCTTTTTTGAGGAGGGTCACATTGAGGCAGGAGGTAGACGGGCCCCAGGCTGAGCAGCGGCAACCAGTCTCCTGCTGACGCTTTGAGGCAGGATGCTAGCAGGAGCATCAGGCCATGACTAGGTGGAAGACAAAGCAGCTAGTTTTTCCTCACTCTAGTGGTCAAGCGGATGTCCCATCCCAACACAGGTGCAGAAAGGGTCCTCACTCAGAGAAGGGAGCACAGGCAGGAGGGGCCATCAGCCTATGCCATGCCCTACCAACCCCTAGACACTGCTGCACTAGAATGTCTTGGCTCAGACATGCACGCGCATCCACCAGGAAGAACCCTGAGTCAGACCAAATATGGGCACAGACAAGATGACTGGCCCTCAGTTTTCTGGGAAGAAGTCAGCTCTGGTCTTCTCTGCTCATTAAAAGCACCACCAATGTCTAGTGGTGCCATTCAGCTTTGTACTTCTCCTTAACAGCAACCAACAGAGTTTTTGATCAGAAATTCTTAAAGACCTTAAAAATAAGATTGGGAAGAACTGAGCACTCATAGAGTAAATAAAATCATAATCATAAAATCAAACATATTTTAAAAACCCATAAATAAAATCAACATGCTAATTCAAACTCCTGGGATAAACTTAACCATGAGTTCATGTAGCACCAGCTACAAATAATGTGTAAATGAAACTACAGTGTATTTCTACAGTTACCTTCCTATCCCACATCACTACAAAGTGGGTGAATCCCTTACCCAGCAGTTGCTAAGAAAAATATCTTAGTCTTTCCTAGAATTACTGGTTTTTAAATGATTCCATGTTATCAACTGACCAAACCAATAGTTGTAGAAACTAAGATATGCTTTCTGCCCCGCCACCTGGACCACTAGCCCTCTAGAGAAAGTTGTACAACTCCACAGACTGGTCTCACATAAACCCNAAGAAAAATATCTTAGTCTTTCCTAGAATTACTGGTTTTTAAATGATTCCATGTTATCAACTGACCAAACCAATAGTTGTAGAAACTAAGATATGCTTTCTGCCCCGCCACCTGGACCACTAGCCCTCTAGAGAAAGTTGTACAACTCCACAGACTGGTCTCACATAAACCCTTTTCCTTCAATACCAACTAGGTCTTAAAAGGTACCTACTTCATACCCATCTGAGTAGATATTATAAAGCTGCAATAACAACAATGGGAAAAAAAAAAACAAACAGATTTTAGTGAGAACGGTGAGAAAGAGGAACCCTGTGCATTGCCAGTAGGAATATAAAATAATGCAGCTACAGTAAAAAAGCTATGGTACTTCTTTAAAAAATGAAACATAGAATTATCATATGTTTCAAGTTTCACTTCTGGTTATTCACTCAAAAGAATAGGAAGCAACTTGTATGTTAATGTTGATAGCAGCATTATTCATGATAGTCAAAAGGTACAAGCAAGCCAAGTGTCCATCAAGGTATGAATGGATACATAGAATGTATTATATACATACAATGGAATGTTATTCAGCCTTAAAATTCTGATACATGCTACAATACAGATGAATCTTGAGGACATTATGCTAAGCAAAATAAACCAGACATGAAGGGATAAATACTGTATAATTCCATTTATATGCAGTTCCAAGAGTAGCCCAATTCATTAGACAGAAAGGAGATTGATTGGTGGTTATCAGGGGCTGAGGGAAGAGGAAGTGTGTATTGTGCTTAGTCGTAACTGACTCTTTGTGACCCCATGGACCACAATCCCCCAGACTCCTCTGTCCATGGGAATTCTGCAGGCAAGAGCACTGCAGTGGGTTGCCATTTCCTCTTCTAGGGGATCTTGCCAACCCAGGGATCAAACTCACACCTCCTGTACTGGCAGATGGATTCTTTACCACTTGAACCTCCTGGGAAGCCCGAAGAGGTAATACAGAGTTACTATTTAACCAGTACGGAGCTTCAGTTGCGGAAAATGAAATAGTTCTGGAGATGGATGGCACTGATGCTTCTACAACAACTTGAATATATTTAATGCCACTTAACTGTATACTTAAAAACTATTAAGAAGGCAAACTTTGTATATGTGTGTGTGTGTATCCCCTTAGTCATGTCCAACTCTTTGTGATCCCATGGACTGTAGCCCACAAGGCTCCTCTGTCCACTGAATTTTTCAGGCAAGAATACTGGAGTGGCTTGCCATTTCTTCCTCCAAGGGATCTTCCTTACCCAGGAATCGAACCCAGGTCTCTTGCGTCCCCCGCATTGACAGACAGATTCTTTACCACTTGAGTCACCTGGGAAGCCTGACATCTATTTTTCACAATAAAAAATATTTTAGAAAGTCCTTTATATGTACCTACTCGAATTTTTTTAAAAAGGCAAGAGAGAAATTAGAAGTTTAACCTTAAGGATGTTATAATAAAAATTTATAAGCAAAGGAGTGCCATGAAAAGCTTTGTGCTTTAGATAGGAATGGATTTGACAGGGAGAGGAATTTGGAGAACAGTGAGGAAACTGCATAAATCGGGAGCGAAGGCCTACATGAGGGCCAAAGCAATGAAAATGGAGTCAGGTTTTTTGTTTTTTTTTAAGTCCAGAAATATTAGGGAACAGAATCTAAAGAATTACAGGTATTTTTCTCTTTGTCTTCTTACTGTTAACCCAGAGCACAGCAAAGGCAGATGCTCAGTAAAAACTTACTAGGAGGGTGGATGGACAGAAAGACAGGGGCTGTCAGTGTACAAGGGGAGCTGAACGGTGACACAGACAAGTGGCCACATGACCACAGGATGAAGCTGAGTTCAGATGACCCCTCCCGGCATCTCCCCAGTGACGCCAAGTGCGGTCCTTGGAGGGAGCTGCTGAAATGGAGGATGGATGTCAGTGCTTGGAGTCACGAAAATAGGGAATGAGTAAGGAAGGCAGCCGCTGTGAAGCCTGGCTTCATCACCTACGGAGTTTTTAAAGCAATATGGACACCCGAGCCCTATCCCCTGAAAGGCTGACAGGCCTGGACACTATTATTTTTTTGTTATTTTTAATTGTAAAAAATATGTAACATAAAACTTTTCACTTTAGCCATTTTAAACGTACAGTTCAGTGGTGTTAAGCACATTTACATTGTTGTGCAACCATCATGACCATCCATCTCCAGAATGTCCTCCTTTTCCCCAGCTGAACTCAGGACTCATTCCACACTAACTCCCCATTTCCCCCTACCCCCAGCCCCTGGCAACTTCCATTCTACTGTCTGTTTCCATGGCTTTGATTCCTTTAGGTACCTCATTCTAGGGACCTCAGCACTGGACTGTCTTAAGGTTTCCTTGATGATTCTAACGCTCAGCCACTGTTGAGAACCATGGCGTTATGATGCTCGTGGCTCCAACAGTAAAGCGTCTGCCTGCAGTGCGGGGGACCTGGGCTTGATCCCTGGGTCGGGAAGATCCCCTGGAGAAGGAAATGGCAGCACAGTCCAGTATTCTTGCCTGGAGAATCCCATGGACAGAGGAGCTTGGTGGGCTATACAGTTCATGGGGTTGCAAAGAGTAGGACACGACTGAAGCGACAAAGCATGCACGCATGGCACTGCCTGTTTCAACCGTATAAACAATGACGATCCCCAGGGCCATGCTGTTCCTTCGGGAGAGGAAGAAGGTATGAAGCAGGTAGTGTTCGGTACACGTGCTTATGGTATGGGAAGAGGGGGAATTAGATCATGAGTGAGGGACGGCAACTGGAGTAGACAATGGCAACTCATTCCAGTATTCTTACCTCGAAAATTCCATGGACTGAGGAGCCTGGGGGCTACGGTCCAGGGGGCTAAGCACACATGCACACACACACACACTCACAAGCACAAAGAACAGCAAGAATCTCGCAAGAGCCAGATTTTTATACAAGGCTCAGGGGTATTGGGCTGGAAGCTGGACATGCAGTAGAGATTTATATCCAGGGATAACTGCAAAGTCCAGTCTTGTCTGTTATATCAGTGGTTCATTCATCAGTAAATATTTATTGACTACCTACCATGTGCTAAACAACATTCTAGGCATAAAGTTCCCATTCATGGGGTTTATATTCTGTCAGGGAGTCAGACAACCACCATGCAAATAAAGAGACAATAAAGAATTTTAGGGGGGNCTATTATACAGAGTGAAATAAGCCAGAAAGAAAAACACCAATACAGTATACTAATGCATATATAAGGAATTTAGAGAGATGGTAACAATAACCCTGTATGCGAGACAGCAAAAGAGACACAGATGCATATAATAGGCTTTTGGACTCTGTAGGGGTGGGAGAGGGTGGGATGATTTGGGAGAATGGCATTGAAACATGTATAATATAAAAAATTAATTAAAATTAAATGAACTTTTGAAAAAGATGACTAAAAGATAAGTGACATAGAGTTTAGGAAAACTTGTCATTTTAAGGTCAGCGACTTTAAACTTACTCTTTCTTGTCTTTTTTATTTTCAAGTCTAATTATTTATCTCACAGTGTCTGAGTTTGGGACTTCATTTTGGTTGCTCAATTGTACTTTTCTTTAGCTTGGTGTAAAAATATGCTTGTGTTGTTGTTTTTGTTCAGTTGCTAAGTGGTGTCCAACTTTGTGATGCCATGGACTGCAGCATGCCAGCCTTCTCTGTCCCTCACCGTCTCCTGGAACTCATGTCCATTGAATTAGTGATGTTATATAACCATCTCATCCTCTGCTTCCCCCTTCTCCTCTTGACCTAAATCTTTCCCAGCATAAGGATTTTTTCCAGTGAGTCAGTCCATTGCATCAGGTGGCCAAAGTGTTGGAGTTTCAGTTTCAGTATCAATCTTTCCAATGAATATCCAGGGTAGACTTCCTTCAAGATTGACTGGTTTGATCACCTTGCTGTCCAAGGGACTCTCAAGAGTCTTCTCCAGCACCACAATTTGAAAGCATCATCTCACTAGTTATTCAAACCAGGGAATCATGATTTTTTTTAATTTACTTTTTTAATGAAGGATAATTGCTTTACAGAATTTAGTTGTTTTCTGTCAAACCTCAACATGAGTCAGCCATAAGTATACATATATCCCCTTCCTTTTGAACCTTTCTCTCTCATCTCCCTCCCCATCCCACCCCTCTAGACTGATAATGGATAAAGAAGTTGTGGTATATATACACAACTGAATATTATACAGCCATAAAATGGAACACATTTGAGTCAGTTCTGATGAAGTGGATGAACCCAGAACCTATTATAGAGAGTTAAGTGAGTCAGAAAAACAAAGACAAATATCATATTCTAACACATATATATGGAATCTAAAATAATGGCACTGAAGAACTTATTTACAGGGCAGCAGTGGAGAAACAGACATAAAGAATAGACTTATGGACATAGGCGGAGGGGAAGATAGGGTGAGATGTATGGAAAGGAAATCACATTTTAATGCCATTAACTCTTCACTATTTTGAACAGTCTTTATATTTTAAAAGTTATTTTAGGGTTACAGTGACAACGAGATGGAAAACTATTGATTTTTTTTTTGTTGTATATTTTTTCCTCTATGAAACACATATAGAAAATTTGGCATAGTTTTCAAGTGTTCCTTTTATCCATCTACTTGTATATATTTAATATACTCACTAATCAATGAAAAGTGACACTTGCACACGATTTTATTTTTAAAATGGGCACACTAATTTCTCAAACCCACTATCTACTTTTTCCTTCATCGATATTCTAACCTCTTGTCATGCATTCAATAAACACTCACTGAAGATAGTAAGTATTGATGGTTGGGGACACAAATATGGAGAATAAAATATTTTCATAAATCAAGAGGGAAATAACAATGTCATAGAGGACATAATCTTCCAAGTAAGAATGTATCATTCTGAATGGCTATTAAATTAAAAAAAAAAAAAAAAAAAGAATACACCTTAATCAGCTTCAAAAAAAAGAATTTGGTTGACATGGACTTTGACAGGTGGTAGGATCTCAGGAAATGACTGCTGCTGCTGTTGCGCTGCTGCTGCTAAGTTGCTTTAGTCATGTCCAACTCTGTGAGAACCCATAGATGGCAGCCCACCAGGCTCCTCTGTCCCTGGGATTCTCCAAGCAAGAATACTGGAGTGAGTTACCATTTCCTTCTCCAATGCATGAAAGTGAAAAGTGAAAGTGCAGTTGCTCAGTCATGTCCAACTCTTCATGACCCTATGGAATGCAGTCTACCCGGCTCCTCCATCCATGGGATTTTCCAAGCACGAGTACTGGAGAGGATTGCCATTGCCTTCTCCTCAGCAAATGGATGAAATCTCAAATAAGGGATTTTAGGTTCATTTTCTGAAATATCTCATGATACATATTTATATAAAAATACATATGTATAAAGGTTTATATTGGGGGAAAAGAAGGTGAGACATTAACATCCTGTATGCCATGGACATGTAAACATAAAATATTCTTTTCATTAGATCTTAGTCATAGTGATATCTTTTGTAAATGAATTCTAAGAATAGTCCATATCTATCAAACTGAAAAAACAGATGAAGTCACCTCTATAGACCACTTCAGACTCTGAGCCAAGCCTGTTCTTGAACTGGTTCCCAGAACTGTTGTTGATGGCAATAGTAGTTGTGCTTAGAAATCTCACCATTGAAACTAACTGATGGACAGGATGTTATTACAAAGAGCAAATCTGTAAAATGTTTCAAATATCAGTAACAGCCAAAAGGGAAAAAATAACAGTTAATCAAATGTCAAAGCAATAGACATTTGCTTTGTCGACCAAGTGTAGAGCCACTTTTGTCCCTAGAAAAGTACATGTGGTTCTTTGTGGCTGAGTCAGTTTGAGATGAATATCTCAAGATTAAAATATGTGACCTTCTAATTTTTAAAATAGGGGCTTCAACAAAATGACAAATAAGTTTAATCATTTAAAAAATCAAGGAAGAAAATAGATATATGTTTGGTGAAAAAGTAAAAATTAAAAAGAAAATGAAACATATAAAAATAAATAAGCATAGCATTTAGATTTAGATGAATATATATAGTTCAGAAACATAGCCAGAGTGACAACTTCAAAATGTGAATCTGTTTGCTACCTCCTCTTATAGAAATCTATAGTGTTTTATATCTTTTTTCTTACAAAAGATATAAAATATCTTAACGTGAAAATGAAGCCTATGCATGGCCTGGCTTCCATCTACTTCAGCCTTATCTCTATCCTGCTTCTCAGATCTACACCCTCTTCTCAAGCCTTATACTTTCTTGCAGCTAAGATCCCTTATATAAATGATTGATCCTCCCTGGAAGGATTTTTCTTTTTTTCTCAACTCTTGGGTGCATGCTGAGTTCCTTCAGTCATGTTGGACTCTCTGCAATGCTACGGATTATAGCCCACCAGGCTCCCCTGTCCTTGGTATTCTCCAGGCAAGAACACTGGAGTGGATTGTCTTGCCCTCCTAGAGGGGATCTTCCTGACCCAGGGATCAAACCCACATCTCTGTCTCTCTTATGTCTCCTGCATTGGTAGATGGGTTCTTTATCACTAATGCCACATAGGAAACTTCCCCTTAACCTTTATCTTCCCATTAAATTATCATTTCTTTAAATTAGGGTTTCTCTGGTAGCTCAGCAGTTAAAGCGTCTGCCTGCAATGCAGGAGACCTGGGTTCGATCCCTGAGTCAGGAAGATTCCCTGGAGAAGGCAATGGCAACCCATTCCAGTATTCTTGCCTAGAGAATCCCATGGATGGAGGAGCCTGGTGGGCTACAGTCTATGGGGTCGCAAAGAGTCAGACACGACTGAGAGACTTCACTTTCACTTTAAATAAGTGAATCAAAGAAATTTTCCACTTTTAAGCTCATAAGATCATGTTTCTTTATATTTTGCCCCCACCACCATTAGCCCAGAAGCTCTATATAAAAACCATTTATATTTTGTTCATTTTGTCTCCAGTGCTTAGCCTTATGCTTATACACTGGGGAAAATCTTCAATAAATATTTGCTAAGTGAAGGAATAAGTGAGATATCAAGACAAATTTTAATAACAATCACTATAATTACTTGTTGAATTACTTTGAAGGCAAGAAGCATAAGAATGTTCTTTAAATAAACTGTGACCACAAATCACTAGTTCATCTATTCACAGATGAAAGCTACCTAAACCTTTCCACAATAATTATTATTCCATAGGCCAGATACCTATGGAATAGAGACAGCACTCCTTTCTTTTTTTTAAATTAAAGGATGATTACTTTAAAATATTAAGATAGCTCAGACGGTAGCTCAGACGGTAAAGAGTTTGTCCACAATGTGGGAGACCTGGGTTCGATCCCTGAGTCGGGAAGATTGCCTGGAGAAGGAAACGACAACCCACTCCAATACTCTTGCCTGGAAAAATCCCATGGACTGAGGAGTGTGATGCAAGCTACTGTCCATAGGGTTGCAAAGAGTCAGGCACGACTGAGTGATCTTACTTTACTTTATGCCATATATCAACATGAATCAGCCATAGCTATATATATGTCCCCTTCCTATTAAACCCCCCTCCATTTCCCTCCCCATCCCACCCCTCTAAGTTGTCACAGAGCACCATATTTGGGTTCCCTGCAAGATGAAGCACTCTTATATTTCTATATCACTTCTATTTCCACCATGAAAATATCACCCAATGCAGAAAATACAATGCAGATTGTCCATATAGAGATTTACAGTCATGTTCTAAGTGGCTTTCCAGAAGCAGAGTAAATACATGAAAAACTTTTAATTTATAGAGCAAGTTCTCTTAACTACCTTAATATGTAAGGAAAATAAGCTTTACTATTCATTATATCAATTCCCAGATCATGAGACACTAAAAATAAGCATTGGCAAGGACACTGAGAATGAATCATTAAAACAAACAAAACAAGAACAAGTTATACATGGGAGAATTTGAAAATATTCTTGATACTTATGATTAGCTGAGCATACTTCTGGGCTGGGACGGGGGGTGGGGCTGCTTTTAGAGAATCCCAATCATGGAAAGACTCAGGAGATATTGTAAAAAATGTTAGCAGCTTAGTATTATGAAAGCTTTTAAACAATCCCTTGTTTAAATATGCTGTCATAAAAATTTCAATGGTTTAGAAACAAAGCTGTTTGTTATTAATATCAGAACTCTTGTGTGCTATGAGAATCTGAGGTCTTCAACTATAATTAACAGAAGAGGATTAATTCTCATTATAAAAAATAAAGAAAGAAAGAAAAAAAAAGCACATTGGGATAACAAGAAAAAAACAAACAAACAAACTGAAAACAAAAATTCAAAAGAGTCCAGAGACACTTAAAATTTGTGACAACAATCCTTAAAACAGTGGCAGGCAGATTGAACCATCTGTTCCCAGAAACTGAACTTACTGAAGGTGTTTCAGGCCTTTTCAGAATCAACAGCAAATCAAGCATATACTGTAACATATCTAACAGAAACCACAAAATATATAAATAGAATAGTACATATTGACATAGCAGTGTCCTCAAAATCACTCATTAATGATGCATCTTTGAAGGAAATGCTATATTCTTCAAATATTCAACTGTCTCAGAATCAGTTAGCCTGATAAATATTATCACTACATGCCAAGCTATAAAAAATTCCAGTATCATATGAGATAATCCATACAAAAATAACACACTGTGTTTACATTGTAAGCAGATATTTTTCAAGTATTTTTTTTCAATAAATGTTATGAAACTAAGAAGTTTACTCAGTCATGGTGGCAGAGTTCTTAAATGGTTGCTGCTAAGTCACTTCAGTTGTGTCCGACTCTGTGCGACCCCATAGACAGCAGCCCATCAGGCTCCTCCGTCCCTGGGATTCTCCAGGCAAGAGTACTGGAGTGGGTTGCCATTTCCTTCTCCAATGCATGAAAGTGAAAAGTGAAAGTGAAGTTGCTCAGTCGTGTCTGACCCTCAGCGACCCCATGGACTGCAGCATTCCAGGCTCCTCCGTCCAGGGGTTTTCCAGGCAAGAGTACTGGAGTGGGGTGCCATTGCCTTCTCCGTCTTAAATGGTAGATAGAACAAATTTTTGAGAAAGAATTATTTGACGCTAAAACCACAGATTACTGAAGAAAATGGAAGAAACCTACCAGACTCATACTAATATCTGCAGAAGAATATTTGTAGGGGAAAAAAAAAATCCAGATTTTTTAGCAAGATGCAATTCCTCTCACATCTTTACTTATATTTGGACAAAGTGACCCAATGGAAGACAAAATATGATACTATTTCTAGCATTTTAATATTGCAATGTCTTTTAAAAATCTTTTTACTAGAGTTTACTTCAGTTATGTTTATATTTCAGTCAGCTTTGTGCATACTTAGGCATATGATCCATGTTCTTCAAATTTCTGTATAGCTTAAAAACTTTTTCTTATAACTAAATACTCAATACTTCTTATCACCCAAATGGAATTCATGTTCCAACTTTACTTTTTTTTCAGACACTGGTTTTGGGGGGAAGTGAAATGTGGAATGAATCCATCTCTTACCCATGCAAGAAAATATCATGTTACACCTAGTTCTAAGGAGGCAGGTCTTAAATTTGAGTAAACCAAATATTAAAATTCCACTATCTTTTTTCTATAATTATTTCAGAGATCCAAACATTAGTAAGTTATCATATGACAAAATGACTATTATTCATCTATAGTTGGGTAACACAGCCAGATAATAGGACAGGAGTTTTCTTTGATATTAAAGACTGTTTTACTAAACACGAACAAGGAAGTTGTTTTAGTAGTTAGTTCTTATACTAAACAAAAACAAGGAAGCCCCTATTATTCCTGCTGCCCTTCTGTGTCCACAGTAAAAGCTAACCTAAAGACTAAGCTGACATAAGGAAGACAGAATCTAAAGAATCCACAGAGAAGCAGTGACCAAGACTTAAATATCCAGCTATTCAAGCCTGTTATACTTCTTTTTGTGTGGTAATGTGCTCTCTTATTCTTAATGTTGGTTTAAATCAGTTTGTATTATAATTGATTTAAGACATATAACTTAGTTAATAAAATATAACCTGGGTTTTAGGGTGAATATCTTATCTAAGATATGGGTACAACATATTAACTGCATAGTAAAATAGTTTTTACTATTTTAGTTTGTATTCAAGAAAAAGATTCAGATCTAAGTTGTTATATTTTTATCATCTCTAACCCAGTGGTTTAATACAATTACAAATTACACTCAATTAAAATTATTTAGAAAACTGGGCATAATGATACTTTGAATTACAAAGTCAAATACTACTTTTTTAATTTGTAAAAAAATCAGATTGTGTTACTTTCTGCTTAAAATATAATTCAATGGAATCTCATTGTATTTGCAACACTCTTTTCTAACAAAGACTCCTGCATAATTCTGATTCATTTGGCCTCATATATAAGAATCATTATCTCATACTTCAGTGCTCAGTGAAAATGTGACCTCCTCCAAGAGGATTTACCTTCCCATTCTGTCTAAATAAAATTTCTCTTTCAATTACTTTCTATCATCTTGCTTACTTCCTTTATAACTTTTATCACCACCTGGAAGTTCAGTTCAGTTCAGTTCAGTCGCTCATTCGTGTCCTACTCTTTGTGACCCATGAATCGCAGCATGCCAGGCCTCCCTGTCCATCACCAACTCCCAGAGTTCACTCTATGCTTTCAATTTTTCACCATTGAGGATAATGTTTGCTGTGGGTTTGTCATATATAGCTTTTATTATGAAATGCCTTTTAAGCAAGTAAGTTTATCTTCAGAATTTCCTCAACTGTCCAACTTTTAACTTAAAAGAAAGAGAGGGTAGATTGGAAGGAGAGAGAGAGGGAGAGAAGGAGGAGGGGGAAGGGAGAAGAGGGATCTTGGTTGCACTGAAATGAATTATTTTTACGAACTCATATATTTCCCTAATAAGCTAACCTTTTTCTACTTCTAAGAGCTCACACACCTTGTGAGAAACTGTTCCAAAATTAGGCAGGGGATCAGCAGTCTTGGCCTTCTGTGTCAGAATTCTCTTTTTTTGAAATCAAGTCAGAACTATCCTCCAACCCTCTGACACCTCTGCCATCCTCCATGACTTTTCAACCATGGCTGACCAATCCTCTCACCCCCACCTCACACACGCAAATTAATTTCCCCTCAGTACTCTGTAGTCATCACCTGGGCCTAAGCACCTCAATCCCCAGGTTTATCTGAGAGCCGCACACTGGCCGCATTCTTCCAGGGCCTCGCTGTCTGAAGCACATTCCTCTTGAAGGAAACTCAGAAGCACACAGAACACACCTCTGTTTGCTCTGGGACAGGGCTTCCTACTCAACAGCGGCTCATTCTTTTATTCTTTCTACTCCCACTGCCTAAAAGATTTCTTTCTGTTATTCTTTCTGAGTTCTTTTTGTTAGGGGGCGGGGTGGCTATATTTGATTTCACTGGGCTCTGATTGGCTTTGGGTTGTTTTTGCAACTCCCACCTCCATCCCCAGCTTCAGTCCTCCTGACACCATGCTTCCCGCATCGCACATCTTCATGTGCATCTTTGGCTTGGCACCCCTCTTTCCACGTGGTGCACACATTTTTAATGTATCCTCTACCTTCCAGGCACCTACACATGCTAATTATCACCAAAGCAGATGTTTTAAAATATCCCTATTCCAGGGCGAACATTCATAAACTATTATGGGATAGTTGATGGGTCCAGGTTCCCACATATGCCAGCCTGGTCAGGGAGCCTCTGCGAGGCTGTTAGCATCATTTCACAGCTTTGGTCACTATTTAGGTTACTGCTCAGGTGAGGTCAGGGGAGATATGACTCAGGTCCAGGACTACTGACCTCAATATCTCCCCGAGGCTGGTCGAATGGTTAAGATAAAAGGAATTCTGGAAGCAACAGTTCCGGGAGATTTTGCAGTAGAATAAGTGATGGTGGTGAGCAGAGACATGCACTCGTCATTAAAAGTGGCATGTTTATGGGGTGCTGACACAGTTTATGGGGTGCACGGCTTCGAGTACCAGCCAGACCCATGCTTTCCCTAATGTTTTCAGCCTTCCCCCAAAGGTTTGGACAACACAGCTGTGATGAAGCTGCCAGGGGAATTCCTCCAGTTGGGAGTTGTTTTTCTATTTAACCACTGGTCCCTTTCCCAGCCAGCACTCCCAGCACGAGAGGGAATTCTCTTTAGGTGTGACCCAGGGACTAAGACCTTCACATCACACAGCTCTGAGGGGCCTCATTCATGTCGTGTTCCACATGGTGTCCCACTGGGCACTGGTCCCACTGACTAGAGTAAGGATGGCACATCCTGGAGTTGTACTGCCCCTGGTTCCTGCCCCCTGCCCATCTCTTATTCTCCTTCCAATTATCCCATGAGCACAGATCAGTCAGCTACTGAGCTTATAAGCACTTTACCCCAGAGAGTGACACATTATAACACAGGTCCTGCAAGGTGGCTGCAACAATGATTTACATGGAAATAGTATTTTACAACCCACTGGGTGCACCTGGTCCCTGACACGTCTCAAAAAATTCCTGGCAGGGACCATAGAGCAGGCACGACTGCTCTGTTTTATCAAGAGGGGTCCAGCAATTCTGGTTGGACCAGAATTAGTCCAAGGTTAACTCAAGGTTAATGTTCCATGGTCTTGGGCTTGACTATCTCCTTCTCTGCCCAGTGCTGTTTGCACCCCATCCCCTCCTGCCAAGTTTGGCCTAGCTGACTGCAAAATCCTGAGTGCCATTTCTAGATCTAACCTGCTGAATCCCTGCTTTCTACTATTTCCTCAATGATGTTTCAGTCCTTTGATTTAGACCATGGCTTTTTATTAACAAGGAAATTCATAACTTCACCAGCCCACCTTCCTTAGTGCCTGTATTATTTAAGACCTCTAGGACTCTATGTAACATAAACGCAGTCTAGCCAGCTTTTCTATGAAAGGGGTGATTCAGGATATCTCATCTTGTTCAAAGTATAGAATGCAACTTGGTCTCAAAAATAAGCTGGAAAAATTGGTCTCTTTTCTTTCTGTGAATATGTTTTATTCTTCTTCAAAATAGATTGCTTTTCTCAATCTCTCAGTCTCCATGCTGAAGGACAGCCACCAAGACCTTCAGAGATTTATCTACTGAAAATTCAGGTACTTCAAGAAAGATCCATCTGTTTCCTGTGTGTCAATGCCAACTCTCCTTAAGAAGTGAGTACGTGGCCCAGCTTTGGTCAAGTGTCCACTGCACAGATCAGTTCCACCTAGACTGGACAAGTTATGCTGCACAAGTGTAACCCCATAGCAGGCCCCAGAAAATGGGGAGTAGGAAATATGGGAGGTAGACAGGAGGACTTCACAAGGTCCCCATGATCAGAAATGCTCCTAACTAAGCTCCTGACTGGAGTGTTCCAGCTGGATCCATCTGCACCAGGCCCACATCCCTGGGCAGAGCTTTCTCCCGTTCCGCCTCTGGGTTCTGATCTGGGCCCTCTTGCTTGCCCACTTTAGCCACCTGACCCTTTACTCTCATTTCTCCCTATGATGAGTGAACTCAACATTCTTCCTAGCCAAGCACTCAGACCTCAGGCAAAAGGACACCATGCCCACCTCCATGTCCCCAGGCCCACCCTCACTCTGGCTTTCATGCTGAGTCACGTGGCCAGCCCTCAGCAAGTTCCGTGCAGCTTGGCCCAACAGGAAGGAGACTGTGGAATCTACTCCAGCCCCCTCGACTTCCCTGCGCAGGCAACCACAAGTCACTGTTTCTCATCCTGCCTTCAATCCATCCTTCTCTCCTTGGCTTCTTCTTTCTCACTTTTCAAAAACTGTATGTTAATAAAATTTCAAAAATTTCAATTTTAGTCAACCCTTACAAATGGATAATGAAGTTAATCTGAAAGAGTAAATGCTTAGAACACCTGGGAAATTTTTGAAAATAAGATATAATAAGAGGGGAATTTGTCCTACCAGATTCAAATAAATTTTAAAGGAACTATAACTAAACAACATGGTATTGGTATGGATACAATGGAAGAGAAAATGTAGAAATGAATCTATGAATATATGGATGTTTAGTGACTGTGTGGTGTTGGAGAGGACTCTTGAGAGTCCCTTGGACTGCAAGGAGATCCAAGGAGTCCATTCTGAAGGAGATCAGCCCTGGGATTTCTTTGGAAGGACTGATGCTAAAGCTGAAACTCCAGTACTTTGGCCACCTCATGCGAAGAGTTGACTCATTGGAAAAGACTCTGATGCTGGGAGGGATTCGGGGCAGGAGGAGAAGGGGATGACTGAGGATGAGATGGCTGGATGGCATTACGGACTCGATGGACGTGAGTCTGAGTGAACTCCGGGAGATGGTGATGGATAGGGAGGCCTGGCGTGCTGCGATTCATGGGGTCACAAAGAGTCGGACACGACTGAGCGACTGAACTGAACTGAACTGAAGCATAGCATTTAAATTTAGCAAAGAGGGCTGACTCATTAAGTAGTATAAAAGCTATTACTAACCATTTGAAGAGAAACAATAGGTTCCATTCTTATCTACCCCCAAGGTAAGAGAAACCCAAGTAAGATGGTAGGTGTTGCAAGAGAGCATCAGAGGGCAGACACACTGAAACCATACTCGCAGAAAACTAGTCAATCTAATCATACTAGGACCAGGGCCTTGTCTAACTCAATGAAATCAAGCCATGCCTGCAGGGCAACCCAAGGCGGGCGGGTCATTGTGGAGAGGTCTGACAGAATGTGGTCCACTGGAGAAGGGAATGGCAAGCCACTTCAGTATTCTTGCCTTGAGAACCCCATGAATAGTATGAAAAGGCAAAATGATAGGATATCAATGGATAGGGAGGCCTGGCGTGCTGCGATTCATGGGGTCGCAGAGAGTCGGACACGACTGAGCGACTGAACTGAACTGAACTGAATGATTTATTATAATTTTAAACATATTTTAAAAACCACATAATTACTAGGAGTAAATATAGGAGAGCATGTTTATCACCTTAAGATGGAAGAACATTTCTTATCAGGACATAAAGGTAAAAAATCATAAAGGACAAGATTGACAGATTTTATAAAAAAGTATAAAATGTCTATATGATAGAGCACACTATAAATAGGATTGAGAAATAAATAAAACACCTAGACAATTATTTCCAGCTTCTAGTAAAAGATATGAATAAAGAATAATGAAAAGAAAAAAATGTATACCTATATGAAAAGATTAGTCATATCATTATTAATCCAAGTAATAGCAAATTAAAACAATGAAATAGTTTTATCTGCGCACCTAGCAAAGAGCAAAGGAAGAGCTTAAACTTAAATGAAAGGCCTAATTCCCATGTTGGAGTATGGAAAAGCATCACTTTCATAGATTGCTGGTAAACCTAGAAACAAATACACAATTTTAAAACAACTTTCTAACCTATATGAATATAGGTTATATATATGAATATATATAAATTTGATAATAATTGTAAATATTTTAACTTCACTTTCAGGAATTTATCCTGCAGAAATACTCTCATTAGCATCTAAAGATACATGGACCAAGCTGTTCTCAGAAACATTATTTGTAAGAGCCAAAAATTGAAGGCCATTTCAATACTCACCAAAAAAGGGAACAGTAAATAAATTATGATCCAACTATGCTATGAAATGCCAGAAAAAGAGTTAAAAATGATTGCGACAGATGTGTATTCACTTCCCCAGGGAAGTATCCATGGTATATTATTAAATTAAAACACAATCATAAAACAGCATGTATAGTGCTATTCCATTTATGTAAAATAACAACATATTTGGATATTACTAGGAAAGAGCCTGAAATGATATACATCAAGCTGTTAACAGTGGTTATCTTTAAAGGGTGAAATTATGTATTTATACATCTCTATTATTTGAATGTTACAAGATAAGCTTATATTCTGTCTCTATTCAGAAAAATATTTTCTTTTAAATCCATTAGGCAAGTCCCCCTGTCTCTGGCTAAGGTCCACCAGGTGACCTGTCAGAGTCTTAAATCCAGTGATACAGGTATGACATCATCTTTCACTGCGTTACATCTGGGGCATCCTTCAAATCTGCCAGATTCTGCAAAGACGCAAAAATAGCCATTGCACTCAGTCAATCCTTGAAGTGGACTTGAAAGAATTGCACTGTGAAGAGCAAGACCAAATGACCAAGTTTTGAATAGAATAATGACAAGATGTCTTTTCTGCTTGAGTTCAGAAATTGCTAAAAAACAGTGTGTGTGTTTATTCTAAGCAAACCTAAGAACCTAAGAGGGTCTGTCTTCTTTTATCCTTAAAAGTCAAAGAGAGACTTCACAGGCCAAGAATGTTGTCTCAAGCACATGAACTAGTATCTCAGGCCTGGGTCAAAAGGAAAATATTAACAGACTGATAGTTAGCATCCTTTCAAAGGTTTTTCAAGTAATGGCAAATAATTAGAAGGAGAACATGTTAAAAGCACTCAGACAGAATCTCCCTCGAATCAGGGGTGGGGGTAGAGAGTTGGGATGAAGACTAAAATCTCCCCCTTATTCCCCACCCCCACATTTGATTTTGTCATCAGCTGTTCCTGAGTAGTGTGGATTCTCTTTTTTTTCCGAGGAGATTTATCTAATTTAATTGCAAAACATGCAAGATGGGCCATCCATCTTGCCCCACTGCCCACATAAACAATACGGAAGGGTGGGCGGTTTCCTCTGGCTTCATCTCTGGAGAGCTCTTTCACTTTCAAACTAAAGGAATTGCAGGGTAAATATGGTAACCACAATTAAAATATTTTTAGAAACATAAAGTCCTCTGGAAAACATGACACTAATACAGGTATTATGATGGAAGTTAGGAATTATGGTTATTAGAAGCTTTGCAGTTTATGTACCTCATAAATCTAATCGCTTCACACATTCTGTGATGCTGTTGCTATATTTATTGCAGACATCTATGATGACAGACAGTACCTTTGAGAAGGGCCAGATAAACAAAATCTTTTACATACTCCAGTTTCTTGGTGTCTAATGGATTCACATCATGGTGAGAAAAAGGCTTCATTAAGGGAATGGCACCAGATGCTGAGAAGCCGATTTACCACCGAGATTTGATCTGAGTTATCTGCTCCTGTTTAACGGCAGCGGTGATGCTCCACTCCTGGAATCCTGAGCACAGAGCGGACAGGGAGGGGGGGCCACAGGGTGTCAAAATGCAGGGAAAGAGATGGGGAAGCTGACAACTCTGTAGATATAAAACTTCCTCTGACAACTCAGAAACCATCTGGAAGAAATGGTATATATTAAAGGCTGACGGTGTACATTATGTGTCCAGGATCCTCAGGAAACCCCATTGTTATTCAGAAGGTATCTCAGGGAGGAATGAATTATACAAAGTGACCCCCAAATCCTCCTCCCCCTGATATAGCTTTACCTGAGTGATCTTGAGGAGGATCAGAATGAGGCAGGGAGTTATAACCCCCAGATCACCAGAACTGAAAAGAAGCAATGTGAGTACAGTGCTGACCTTTGGATGTTCCTTGAAATCAGATGCTACCCTCACTGGTGAAACCCTAATCTCAAAGATTAAAATTGATTCTTGAGAGTATTACTGAGCAGTAGTAGGTAGCGAATTAAGAACATTTTAAAGGCCACAGGCTCCCTTTGATTTTTTTTTCCAACAAGAGTGTTAATGCAAAAATATTACCACAGCGGCTAAAATATAATCAGTGATTTTCACTGCATCCCACCCCCAAGCACCCTCCAGTAAAATCTACTAGATTATCTAGATTATCTGTAGACAAAGATCATAACTTCTTCTTAGATTCTTCATAGCCCCTAGTAGCCACTCCCCATAGCAGACACTCAATAAATGTAAGTAATGGAGAAGGCTGGATGGGGAATGTACCAGATAAGGAGTTCTCTGCCGTCTCCTGTGACCACTTTGACAATCAGGCTTAGATGTTTCCGTGTGTGTTTAGGGGCAGGAGCCATGCACACGTGTGTGAGTGGGTAGTAAAAGTCATCCAGGAAAAGAAGTATGGCCTCTTGGACCAGGAAGTGCCAATGAGAAATAACTAAGTAGACGAGGACAGACTCAACGGATATTGAGAGAGCAGAACTGGCAGGACTTGGCTGTTGTCTGGGTGCGTCAAGCAGATAAGAGTGAAGAACTGAAGATGGCACTCAGGGTTCTGGCTTGTGCCACTCATTACATGGTGGAAACTGACTTGGTGAGGAAGGTGATAGATTTAGTTATAGACATACTGAGTTGGAAATGACTGTGGCCATCCAAATGGAAAACACTTTAATGAGGTATGAAAAGCTATAACAGGATTAAGAGAATAGAGCTGAAAAAGAATAGGAAACAGACTTTACATAGTGGAAGATTTTGATGTGCTTTTCTTATAATTAAAGTGCCATTTTTTTGTGCAGTGAACTTACCTACAAAACATAAAAACAGCCTCACAGATGTAGAAAACAAACTTATAGTTAACCAAGGGGGAAGGCGGAGGAGGGACAAATTGGGAGGCTGGGATTGACATATATACATTACTATATACAAAATAGATAACTAATAAAGACCTACTGTATAGCACAGGGAACTCTGCTCAATACTCTGTAACGATCTATATGGGAAAAGAATCCTAAAAAGAGTGAGTGTGTGTGTTTGTGTATATAACTATATATACACATATTAAATGTTCCTATATATATAAATGATTCATTTTTCTGTGCAGCAGAAACTAATACAACATTGTAAATCAACTATAACCCAATAAAAATTAATTAAACATAAAAATAAAAAGCCATTTTTAGCAAAGTGAACCACATAAGAAATTCCACAAAATGATGAACTTTTTGGGAACTGAGTGGCGTGATCTTCCCTTAATTCCTAATAAGTACTGAGCTTTCATGTTAGATACCTATACAGACCAGGATGTCAGCCACTTAAATGGGATCCTGCCATCCAACAAAATCAAACAAACATTCACAAAGTAAACAAAATCTAAACTATCAACAGGAAAAATCTTGTATTGTGAGACTACCACAATCAAGCATTCTTCTGAAGAATAAAATACCCACATATTTTATGTCAGATCCCTTAAAAATAAGTTCAATATATATCCATAAAGAAAAATCTTTGACCTTATCTAAATATGTGGAATTCTGATGAAAAAAATAAGTGTGTGTAGAAGGCCAAAAGCATGAATTATGCATGCCATATCATCACACTTGGTCCTCAATGCAGAGCTGCAGCATGCTTTGCATGGAAAAAGGAATTAGAATAGAACAGATATTGAGCAATTTTCTCCATAACTGGTTCTTACTCACCTTAAATGTAAAATTTTATTTAGCTTATTTCAAAGGGAGACATCCTTATTAAGAGAACACATTTACTGGCGCCTGTTGGAAAGAATTTAATGCAAACAAGCCTGAAATAATTGAAGGAAAAACACCTTCTGACTGTTCTCAGAAGAGCTTAGCAAGGAAGAGGATGGCAGGAAAGAATTACTTTATTATATTGATTTTCTTGGAGAAATCAAAGGAGGATAACTCAAATAGACCAATTCGTTTTCACCAAACTCAGTGGAAGCATGTAGAACAGCCGTGAATTTACGTGTCAAAAACTGTTTGCGATCATTTAGTTGAACATGCAAATCAGGATTAGCACATTATTACTCTAATAAGATAGCTAATACAGAAGGATATCTGGGTTCATTTGCACATATTCCTTGTTTTAAATGACTGCAAGTATAATGGGTATAAGTTTTGTCTAACAAAATGTTTACAGTTCAATCAGATCATTAACCTGAAATATGAGGAGAGTGATGCATTCATCCTGGCAATAACAAAGACACTGGAGCACAATAAAAGGAATTGGAATTCCAAAGCTGAAATCACCTTTTCACAATGAGCAAAACATTTAACTTTTATAAAGACTGTCGCATATTTTAGATAACACTGTGCATTTGGTGGCTTGTGGTCATTTATGCAGATTTCCTTGATGCATTAAATAGCATCACAAAAATAATGTTGCTGTTGTTGTTTAGTTGGTAGTCACGTCTGACTCTTTTGCAACCCATGGACTGTAGCCCACCAGCCTCCCCTGTCCATGGGATTCTCCAGGCAAGAATACTGGAGTGGGTTGCCATTCTCTTCGCCACAGATCCTCCAGACCCAGGGATTGAACCCTCGTCTCCTGCGTTGGCAGGCAGATTCTTTACCACTGAGCCACAAGGGAAGCCCCACTAAATAATATTGCTCCTTAATAAGGCAACTTTATATTTTCATATGTACTCAAGTATTCTTTTATGAATACACAAATTACTTAGTAGTTTATAGAATTCTAATTTTCCACTTCATTCTTCGGATAGGACCAGATTATAAGAATCCATTTCAGCATTTCCCAAAGAGTGTTCCACAGAAGGATGACAAATAAATGTTAATCAAAGAAATGGGAGTTCCTAGTCAAATAGGAACGGGAAATGCTGCGCACCAAAATTAAATGGATTTCTCTATTGTAGAACTTCTCAGATCTTTCAATCTGCTAATGCACATGGAAAATCTGCAAGTAAATATATTAAAAAGGCTGTTGAGCTTCTCAAATACTGTTCACCTCTGAACACCTTTTTCAATAAGGATCTTCAGAATCTATCATCTAGGAGTCACTAATCTGTTTATTTCCGTTATCTGGACCAGGCAGCTTGGGTAATAAGTAAAGCTGACAGGCTGAAGGAACCAATGTGGGGAGGGCTGAGACAGCTGTGGCACGCCACACAAAGAAGCATCCAACTGAGGAGGAAGCTCAGTTTTGCTCAGTTTTGTCCACAGAGAAGTAGGTTAGACATTTCAAAATCTTAAGAGCAGTAAGAAATTTATATTTTTATGTGGCTTTAAAAAAAAAAAAAAAAAGCACTCTCTGGGCCAAACGTGTTACAAACACGGTCCTCTGAGCTTCCTGATTCAGATCTGTGGCCCAGGGCAGCACTCTGTAGCTCATTCTATAAAACTTACTGTTCAGAAAAGTCACATGCAAACCAATCATCTATCAGGTGATGGTTTAAGGTCATTGTTACTGGAATGGCATTGTTAATGATAGAAATTTCTGGTCACTCTGCTGCATGCAGACGCTACATGAGATCATTTCACTTCCTTGTGGCCCACAATATGCTGCCCAGATCTTTTCTGGTATAATCTAGAAACATTAAAGGTAAGATCGATGTTCGTTAGGAAAAAAGAACAAAAGTGACAGTAAGTGCACTAGTTTGCCAGGGCTGTTGTAACAAATACCTCATAGTTGCAGAGGTTAGAAGGCTAAGATCAAGGTGTTGACAGGGTTGGTTTTATTTTCTGGAGCCTCTCTTCCTGGGTTGCAGGTGAATCTTTTAGCTGTGTCTTCAGGTGGTCTTCCCTGTGTGTGTGTCTGTACCTTAATCTCTTACACAGAATCAGTCATATTGGACTAGGGCCCACCCACAGAACCTCATTTTATCTTAAACACCTCTTCAAAGGCCCTATCTCCAAAAATAGTCACATTCTGAAGTACTAAAAGTTAGGATTTCAACACATGAATTTGGAAGGTGGGGAGGACACAATTCAGCCCATAACAGGAAACAATCTTACAAAGACAAAAACCTAACAAGTCTCCACTTTTACTGCATTTACTTTATAAAAAAATCACCTAGGCTCATAAAAAATAAAAATGTAAAGCCTTCCACAAGAAGGCGAAATCAGACTAAAATTGATAGGAAACTGTTGGAGGATATTTTTGAAAAGGCCAGTGCTTTTAAAACAGCATGGCCTGTCAATACTGAGCACAGGGCTTCAAAGAGTTACCTACCACAGTGTCCAGGTCTAATAGGTAACACTTTTGAGACTTTTTGGATGATGCAAAAACAGTGGAGAGAGCTTGGTATGGCATGCATAGCATGCCCTGCAAAGCACAGGGCTAAGCTGTGCCAGAGAAAATACTGGTTTCATGCCAAATTTCCAGAAGGAGTTAAGGAACTGGCTGGTAGGTAATACAGTCATGGGAAGAGTAAATTAAATTATATCAAGTGGGGTTATGTGTTTTTTTTTTTTTGTAAGAGGTTTGGTTTTCATTTTCTGTATAAGTCATCCTAACATATTAGGGAGAAAAGCAGAGAGAACAGAAACAGTCTGTGCAGGCTTCAGTGAGGTTGACAGTTTGAGCATAAAAGCTTTTATGACTTGGGCAAGGCCCTATTGTTGGTTGGAAGGATGTGCTCCAAAACACAATTCTAGTGGTTTGATGTCAGCATTAAGGGCAGGCTCAGAAAGCTTGTGCTTGGTCTGATGTCTTAATGTTCTTATGAGCAAGTGCAATGATTCCGTGGCCATGCTTTCTATGCCACTGACCATAATTTGAGGGGAACAGGTTTGTCTGACGGAGGCCAGGAAAGCAGAAAGATGGAGGTGGAGTGTTCAGAAGGTTCTCTTAGATGCAAACAATTTAGCGAATTCTAGACCTACCACCTTAGAGTGAAAATATAAGTGTAAGCCAGCTCTTTCGGAGAAGGCAATGGCAACCACTCCAGTACTCTGGAAAATCCCATGGACAGAGGAGCCTGGTGGGCTGCAGTCCATGGAGTTGCTAAGATTCGGACACGACTGAGTGACTTCACTTTCATGCACTGGAGAAGGAAATGGCAGTCCACTCCAGTGTTCTTGCCTGGAGAATCCCAGGGATGGGGGAGCCTGGTGGGCTGCCGTCTATGGGGTCGCACAGAGTAGGACACGACTGAAGTGACTTAGCAGCAACAGCAGCAGCGGCAAGCAAGCTCTTTAAATGCATAACATTCATACTAAGAATTGAGGCTCTTTTCCTTCAACCTACCTAACAGATCTGAGCCAGTTCAATTGGGTGGAGTAGCGTTATGGCCATGTCTAACCCAGTTATATAACTTAATAAGCATCCACGCTTAGGTCTCAACCTGACTGGTCCTAGGTTGTTGAATAAAGTGCCCTCTGTGTATCTTAATTTCATTGAACATCTGGGATGAAAGAAGTTGTTCCTGTGATACTTTACATATAAAGTGACTTCAGTGAAAGACTCCAAATACCTATATACCTATAAAGTTCTTATTTTAGCTGTGGGCTGTGAGTGTGAGAACACTCCATGTAAATAAGGTAGAGATGAGTTCCTGGTCCACCTCAGCCTCAGATGTTGTTAATATCATCAGTTTTGTGTTTATCCTACAATAGCTGAACTCATGGCTTGGCAGGTCAAAAACCTTTCTGTGCACTTTTCAACCCATACTGAAGTCCAATGTCTGGGAAAACACTCAGGAAAATGTCATTTCCATTTGCAAATTTCCTTATGGTCACATTGTTATTTTGGCAAAAGCAGGCTGAAATTAAATGTCTGTCAAATGCATACTACTGGCTCCACCAGCTAATGTATAATTCTGGCTTTGCCCTTTCATTTTTCATTAAGGCAAAAAAAAAATGGTTTTAAACTTTTTTCTTAAGATCTATCTCCAGAAACCTATATGCAAACTCACAAGTGTCAGACTTAACTGCAGAGTAAAACCCCAACAGTCAAAACTTACCAAAATTGAAGGTCTGTCCAGAGAAAACATTCCCCAGCACATGAAAAAATTTGTATTTGTGTGTGTATTTTAGCCCATGCCTCCCTCTTTTAGCCATTACATAAGTTTTCCTTTATTTAATGAGCATTTACTGAGCACTTACTAAGTGCTGGATGCTGTTAAGCACCAGAGAAGATACAAAAATGAATCAGACAAGGTTCCTGCATTCAGTGTGCTCACAATCTGGGCACAAAAACCAGACACTGGAGGAAGAAATTACAATTCAGTGTAAAGGTGGCTTTAACAGAAGCATTTGAGTGCTGTTCTGATAACACAAAATATGGCATATTTAACTGCCTGGTTGGTGGAAAGAGAAGCTTTCTGGCTGACTGCAAGGCCTAAGTCAACAACTTGTTTCCATATTCTTGAAAGAGGGGTGGCAAACTACAGTCCATGGCCAAATCCAACCCACTGCCTGTTTTTGTTAATAAAGTTTTATTCTAACACAGCCATGCCCATTCATTTACAGGCTGTCTTTGACTATTTTAAGCTATAATGGCTGAGTTGAATGATTGTCCTTGAAGGTGTCTACACACCCAGAACTCATGTATGTATTACTTTACATGGGCCAAACTAATCACCCGAGTCCTTAAAAGAGGGAAATTTTTTTTCCAGCTGTGACCAGTGAGAGAGATGGCAGCAAGAGGAGAAATCAGGGCCCAGCGCTGATTTTGAGATGCAGGAGACTGTATGCAAGAGACTGAATTCTGCCAACAACTCAAATGAGAGAGGAAACCAACCCTCACCTAGAAATGAAGCCGTGATTTGAGCCCACAGAGACCTATGTCAGATTTCTGACCTACAGAACTTTAAGATGAATTTCTGTTGTTTTAATCTGCCATGCTCATGGTAATTTGTTACAGCAGCAATAGAAAATGAATACAGACACACACCTTATGGCCTGGGAAGCCTAAAATATTAACTAGTTTCCCACTTACCGAAGTCTGTCAACCTCTTTCTGACAAAAGTTCCAAGGATGTTTCAAAAGCTGGTAACAGAAACTATTAAATTGTCCTCCATTCTTCTTAGTAATAGGACTCCAGGAACATACAACTTTTATCAGGGCTCATGGACACTTAAGTGGAGACTACATTTCCCAGCCTCCTTTGCAGCTAAGAATAGCCATATTATAAAACCACTGTCAATGGATTGTGAATGGAAGTGATATATATAACTCCTTTAATTTTTTTTTCATTTTTATTGGCGTATAGCCAATTTACAATGTGTGAGTTTCAGGGGTACTACCAAGTGACTCAGTTATACATACATATACCTCTACTTTTTTTAATACTTTTTTCCCTTATAGGTCATTAGAGTACTGAGTAGAGTTCCTTGTGCTATAATGGGCTTAATGTCTTTGTCACTTTCTTAAAAGGAAGTTGTTTACCTTCCACTTTCTCTTGCCCCTTCCCATGTGCTAGAATGCAAACCTGGTGACAATAAGCTGCACTTCACAACATGTAAGAGGACAACACCCTGAGGAATGATGAAACAACCATACGCAAGGAATCTGAATCTCCAGATGACCTTATGGATCAGAGCTACCTAACTACCCTGGATCTCACTACCTACATCTGGACTGTTATATGCTACTGCTAAGTTGCTTCAGTCGTGTCCAACTCTGTGTGACCCCATAGACGGCAGCCTACCAGGCTCCACCGTCCCTGGGATTCTCCAGGCGAGAACACTGGAGTGGGTTGCCATTTCCTTCTCCAATGCATGAAAGTGAAACGTGAAAGTGAAGTCACTGAGTTGTGTCCAACTCTCAGCAACCCCATGGACTGCAGCCTAGCAGGCTCCTCCGTCCATGGGATTTTCCAGGCAAGAGTACTGGAGTGGGGTGCCATTGCCTTATATGGAGAAAAATAAACTTCTATTTTATCTGTGTCACTTTCTGGGTTGTCTGTTATTTCAATAACTCAGGCTTTGCTGTACACAAGGACAGTCCCCTACCTTAAGGCAACAGATTAGTTTGTGAATAGGCTGCTCTATCCACAGCCACCAAAGGTGCCTGGAGGTTTCCCTGACCAATCTGGAGCCTCATGTGGAAATTTTAAAACATGGCTGCAAATTCTATGACATTCCTCCTGTCAGGAGCTTGGATCTGTGTCTGGAAGGCATGTGTCTGCTTTGATTCATAAAGAATCCCAGAAATGTTGCTAGTGATCTCAGAGGCTAGGTCATAAAAGACCATGCAGTTTCCATGTTGTTTGCTAGACTATTTATCATGGAGCCCAAGCCTCCACGTTAGAAATCCAATTGCCCTCAGACCGCCATACTGGAGAGGCCACTAATAGATATTTAAGTCAACAGTCCAAGCTGATGATGGATCCTTCAACACATCCCAACCAGGTGTCAAGTCATGTGAGTGAAGAAGCCACCTTGGAAGTGGATCCCCAACCCCAGCTAATCCAGCCTCAGCCACTTAAGACACCTCTAGATCACTGAGACGTTTCAAAAACTGTGAAACAGAGACAAGCCCTTTGCCCTTTCTGAATTTCCAACCCACAGAATCCATGAGCATAATAAAACTGCAGCTGTATTAGGACACTAAGCTTTGAGGAGGCTGATTAGACCTCTTAAGAGTGAAAGATAAAGGAGAAGGAGTTGGAGAACAAGACATATCACTGAACTCCCAGCCATCCAGAATCTATTAACTGGGATTCTTCCTGAAAAGGCAACTGAGATGTCTCCAACATGACCTTCTTCTTAGGGTACTAAAACCTCAAATTCTCTCCTGATTCATGCCCATATGTCTGGGTCCTCTGAGNAACAAGACATATCACTGAACTCCCAGCCATCCAGAATCTATTAACTGGGATTCTTCCTGAAAAGGCAACTGAGATGTCTCCAACATGACCTTCTTCTTAGGGTACTAAAACCTCAAATTCTCTCCTGATTCATGCCCATATGTCTGGGTCCTCTGAGCTACTGCTGAGCTTGGAGTACCATGACATAACACTGAGAGCCAGTAGCCCTCCCATTATGCTGATTTCACTCTTAAGGGGGAAAAAAGCAAGTGTTTAGAAGGTCCAAAATGACATTCCAGCCTTGGTCCTTTCTGCCAGATCTCTATCTCTCACGGAGAGCCTAAGATAAACCCTTGTGAAGAAGGATGTCCTACAGAATAAAATAATACAGGAAATGTCACTACAGCGCCAAGAATCTTGATAGGATCAATCTAATTACTATGGGATAGTACCGCTGTAACAAGATTTGATTAGTCCTGGTGTCCTGTTATGTAACATGGATTTCTGTGACATCTCTTTTTCTTGGAAGTGTGCTGGTGTGCAATAACTTGGGGCTTACAATGAATTAAAGCCTGTGAACTTGCTGACATACACTGGCAGCCAGGACGGGATCAGTCCACAGGAAAAGAAAGAAAAAGCAAATCTCCCTCTCCGCTGTAAGCAATCTCTCTGCCACTGGGAGCTCCTGAGTCTTTGTTAGCCCGTGTTTGCTAGGACATCTGGCCCTTCTTAGGGATAAGCCTGCTAGTGAAAATCAAAACCTGTGCCCTGTTTAACCTATTACCTAGTTTAGTCACTGAAATGTACTATACAACCATATTGTTTTTTATTGTAAATTAATTTATTCTGAAGATCATACTGAACCTCAGTGCTTAGTAAATCTTGTAATGGCCTTTGGCCAAAAGCAATAAAAACTAGACCAAAGTTTACTGATGGAATGAGAAAGAAAACTAGAAAACACTTTACCGTTTACATAATTAGATTTCATTTAGACATGCTTGTATCTGTAAAAAGCATTGTCCGAGCATACCTAATTTTCCTGAAACTTTGACTGACAGAATCCACTTTTCCTTACCAAGTGGATGAAGTTGAAGGTCTTGTGTACCCACTGATTGTCTCTCTTTAGCACTACCCCACTATCCCCACCCCATCGACTCCTTTTCCAGGAGGCATCCTTGTTTAATTATTTAAAACTGCAAACCACATCCTTCACTATCAAGCTTTGGAATCCATGTAAGTATTGATATGAGCTAAGTTAGTCTCTGAGAAATAATGGCCTAGTGGGGATTTTTGAAGAGCCTTTCAGAGGTAATACATCCAAGTTACAGTTCATTGTTTCCTTAATGCACTGTGATACTTTCCAGAACACAAAGCCCTCTAAAGAGATAGCAGGGTGCATTGTGAAATACTGAGTTCTAAATTATAGCCTTACACTATGTGGGAGCCTTTCATTATGGTTGCACATGATATCATCTAGAACTCCCAAAAGTTTGAAGTGATACTGTCTGGACCTCTATCGCTAGTCTATTACTGAACTCTACCTTGAATATTTTTATTATGAGTTCATCTGACACTCCCTCCCAAAAGTTCCCAAATTCTTTACATCCTTTAACCCAGGCATCCTGGTCATTTTGCTGACAAAGGTCCATATAATCAAAGTTATGGTTTTTCCAGTAGTCATGTATGGATGTGAGAGCNTATCGCTAGTCTATTACTGAACTCTACCTTGAATATTTTTATTATGAGTTCATCTGACACTCCCTCCCAAAAGTTCCCAAATTCTTTACATCCTTTAACCCAGGCATCCTGGTCATTTTGCTGACAAAGGTCCATATAATCAAAGTTATGGTTTTTCCAGTAGTCATGTATGGATGTGAGAGCTAGACCATAAAGGAAGCTGAACACTGAAGAACTGATGGTTTCAAATAGTGGTGCCAGAGAAGACTCTTGCAAGTCCTATGAACTGCAGGGAGATCAAACCAGTTAATCCTAAAGAAAATCACCCTGAATATTCATTGGAAGGACTGTTGCTGAAGCTAAAACTCCAATACTTTGGTGACCCAATGCAAAGCACTGACTTATTGGAAAAGACTCTAATGCTGGGAAAGACTGAAGGCGAAAGGAGAAGCGGGAAGCAGAGGATGAGATAGTTAGATGACATCACCAACTCAATGGACATGAATCTGAGTAAACTTCAGGAGATAGTGGGGGACAGAGGAGCCTGGCATGCTGCAGCCTATGAGAAGGCAGAGTCGGACACAACTGAATAACAGCTGCAGTATAAGAGTTACAGGAGTCCCTTTTGCTTTAAGGATACTTCTTAGAGTCCTAGATTTTCTTCCAAAGCATCCAGTTAAGTAAAAAAAGTAATAACCCATTAACCAGTACCTTTTCCAGAGGAATAAAAATGTATCTTCCCAAAAAATCCTATAGTCAAATTACAACTACTCTGAAAAAATCACTTTCTCCTCCTTAAAAATTAAAAAGAATTTCCCTTTAAATATATTTTATTATAAGTATAATCATTTAAAAGTAAGGGACAGAAGAGGCTGGTCTCATACCTTCTAGTTAATCTCGTGAACAGCTTCTGACTGGAGCCACAGCTAGAGTAAACGTGATTCTTAAAAGACAGAGGGTTTGGGTACTAGTACCCCTAACTAGGTTTGTTGCTAGCTACCTGACCCTCGGTGAGTCACTTCACCTCTGTAGATTTCAGTTTCCTTGCCTGTAAAATTGGGCTTCCCTTGTAGCTCAGCTGGTAAAGAATTCATCTGCAATGCAGGAGACCTGGGTTCAATCCCTGGGTTGGGAAAATCCCCTGGAGAAGGGATAGGCTACCCACTCCAGTGTTCTTGGGCTTCCCTTGTAGCTCAGCTGGTAAAGAATTCATCTGCAATGCAGGAGACCTGGGCTCAATCCCTGGGTTGGGAAGATCCCCTGGAGAAGGGAAAAACTACCCACTCCAGTATTCTGGCTTGGAGAATTCCATGGGCTATACAGTCCCTGGGGTTGCAGAGTCAGACACAAATGAGCAACTTTCACTTCACCTATAAAATTAAGGCTGAAACAGAGGATCTTGCAAGCTGTTTCTTTTCAGTTTTACAGATAAGAAACACATTAATTATGCTTGGTTACTTATAATTCTATAATTCTTGCTTTAATGTGTGTATCATCCACTTAAGTGAATCAAGAAACCATTACTTACCGAGCTCCTACTAAAAGGAAAATACAAGCTTGGCACAGTTAGTGATATCAAAGCGGCACACACAGAACCTGCCCTCAGAGAATCAACAATCTAGTTGAGAAGATGGGACCAACACACAAAGTGTCACAACACAATGTACAACCTGCCATCAACGACAGGTTTGGAAGAGCCAACTCCCAACAGCTCAATTTCCAAACTCAAAGTCAGTGAAAATCAAGCTTCACACACCCTTAGTGATTTGGTCTGCAGTCCTGGACCCCCCACCCCAGCCCCAGGTCCTTTTAGGCATATCCCTCCTGCCTTCGTTCAAACTGTAGGCACAATCCATAGGGTGATTTTTCTCTACTCAGTTTTCTTATGAATTGCATTAGTTACCGTGCTATTATGAGAATCCCCCAAGTTGGAATCACTTAAACTAGAAGTTTATTTATTTCTGATGTAATAACAGTCCAGAGGCTGGTAGGATAGTTTCACTGTTCTCTGGTTTCCATTTCTGGATCCAAGGGAGCCAAGGTAGTTTCATGTGCTGCCACAGTTAGCAGTGGTTACAGTTAGAATCATAGGAGACTACAGTCTTGAAGTGTCCAGTATTTAGGTGAAGAAATCACAAGGAGTTTGAATTCACTTTAATATCTAAAATCAAGCCCACTCCCACACTTCCCAAACGAATTCTGTAATTCTATAAATCCAGAGTGTTTTCATAGGGTGTGTCCCCAAGTTTCTCTGAGAATTTTTTATGCTGCTGCTGAAGAACATTTGGGGTAGAAAACCATCAAACTTTAAGATAATAAAATAGTGAGAAAAAAAAAAATCAAAGGTTGTGTAAATGATATGACTGTACTGAAATACAGCCAGGAAGTTTAAGAAGTTTGCTACTGTTTGGGCAGAAAGAAGACTGATGTTCACATTCAGTCCCTCCTGATGTGTTGTGCAGTGGGACTGTTGTTCCAAGCTTGAAAAGACTTTAACAGGCTGTTTCCAATGTGCAAACTTAAAATCCCAACCTTTGCTGGATGGCGGCGCGAGGGATGGTGGAGGGGGGAGCCAGTCTGTAGAGAGACATAAATAGACACTTCAAAGTTAATAACATTTACAGTCTCCAGTCAGTCAGGAAGGGAAATGTGGGGAGAACAGAGGTAGTCATCTGCAACACTCCACAATCTGGGGAAATTGGGTCTAAATGAAATCATCCTGACAGTGGAGCGCATCTTTGGGGGCCACCTCAGAGAAAAGGACATTACATCTCACATTGCCAGCCTGAATATGTGTGATAATGAATTCATGAGCTTAAGAATGTGCCTATGACATTTCTTCTACTATGAGTTTAATACTTATATAAATGAGATTTTTTTTTTCAGTGTCACAGGAGGGGAAGTAAGACAGAGAAACAGGAACAAATAGAAAACCTCTGCTTATCTTGCATATTTATATTTTTCTTTGTGAAACAGCAGAAAGTGTCTTTTCCCATAACTGAATTTCTTCAGTCTTTCTAAAGCAAAGAATTCCCCAAATATTTATATGGAAAAAAAAAAAAGCACAGTTATAACCAGAAGAATGTTATTCCAATCAGAGTTTCCTCCAAATATTAAGTGAGTCTTTCCAACACTAAGTTTCTTGTTCCAGTCATTATAGTCAAGCACAATGAATACTGTTTTTTGTTAACCTCCCAATATGCCCAAAAAAAAAAAAAACAAAAAAATCTTAAACCAGAGAGGAAAAACACACGCCTACTTCTGTATAATAGTTACCCTAATCCAATCTACTTGTTCAGAGGTAAAACCAGACTGATCCACTAATTGTTAACACAAAATCTGTGATCATTTGGGTGCAGGCTTACAAAATCCAAACTAGATGATGAATATAAATTTATCTCACTTCGTGACATATTTATTTTCAAAAGTCCTGTGTTGAACATATTCTATTTTAAATGTTCTACCTGTGGTATGTTATCTAGGGTAAACAGTCACACCAAAAAACTCTATTTCACAAATAGGTTTTGTTTTCTTTCATTAATTGTGTTTTCATTTATTTTTTCAGATCTCTATTATTGCAACCACTAAAAGGAAATAATTAAATCATGTAATAGAGGTGCTAATTATTGCTATAGGGTTTCCCTGGTGGTTCTATTTTAAATGTTCTACCTGTGGTATGTTATCTAGGGTAAACAGTCACACCAAAAAACTCTATTCCACAAATAGGTTTTGTTTTCTTTCATTAATTGTGTTTTCATTTATTTTTTCAGATCTCTATTATTGCAACCACTAAAAGGAAATAATTAAATCATGTAATAGAGGTGCTAATTATTGCTATAGGGTTTCCCTGGTGGCTCAGAGGTTAAAGCGTCTGCCTGCAATGCGGGAGACCTTGGTTCGATCCTTGGGTTGGGAAGATCCCCTGGAGAATGAAATGGCAACCCACTCCAGTATTCTTGCCTGGAGAATCCCATGGACAGATTTTTGCTATAATGCAATTATTGCTATCATGGCAATCATAATGTAAAAATGTTTCAAATCAGCATGTTGTGTCTCTTAGTATGATACAATGTCATATATCAAATATACTTCAATCTTCAGAATTTTTTAAAACATACAGGTTTTTAAAAAGTAAGCTAGAGCACGTCCACAGAAGGCAGACACTGGCCTTCCAGCCTCCTCGCTCTGAAGCTTATATTGGAGATGCCATCCCAATGATAGATGTGGAACGGCCAATGGCCTGCTACCAGGCCTCCATCCATGTCTATCCTTTCAGCCTAAGATCCACTTCCCAAGAATTGCTTTGTTGCCCAAGCTCTAGCACTACACCAACACAGGGCCTTCTGACTGAGGAAGCCACACTAGACTTTTCCCTTTTATGTTTAAAGCTTGTGATCAAATAAAGGTGGACCCTACTCCATCAGACCTTCACTTCCAGAGTATCTTGAGAGTTAACGGAGCCTCCCTTTCAAAGACAGTCATTGTAATAACCCCACTATGAGATCTACTTGGCACTCTGACTCTCGGAAATTTAATAAATACTGCTTTCGTCCTGTGATTTTATTTCAACAAAGCTCCCCAAAGCAAGGCTTGTTCTCTCATTCTCAGTTGACGAAAGCCTTATGTCTCCACCATTTATGAAGCTCAGATTTGAAGATTCCATATGAGTAACTCAGGCTGTGATCTCTACTCTCATCTCTGAGAACACTTGCTGTTTACAGAGGGCGAACTGCTTTTGTGTGATTCAAAGCATTACTAATTAAAACCTGTTACCTTCCTAAGGGCAGATATATTCTCCTCCAGAGCAGCATTTGTCTGTCCCATTAGCATTAATGGGAGTAACACAAGTGCATCGAGAGGAGAATGGTCCCCTTGGGTCTTTGAACTTAAGTCTACTTCAAAACTGAAACCGATATATACAATGGTATCATTGATACCATTAAAAATCATTATACTTTACTGCAACTTTTATAAAAGTAATTGTAAGCTTCATGAAATATACTTGGCTCCTGGGAGCTGTGCATTATTAGGCTGAGACTGGACATGATAAAGTGAATTGCACTATAATACTTGAAAAATATTTTGGCCAGGGGAATTTATGAGATCCAGTCGAGCTTGTGCAGAGCTCTGTGTTCATAAAGACAATTAGCTTGGGTAGATTTTTAAAGCATATGCAATTCCATGCTAAAATTCAGGAAAGGATCTAGCAAAAAGATGCAACTTAGTGTAACCCACTGTCTTTACAATGATATGTCTTAATGGGCTGTTATAAAATATCATCACCTTGTGTCTCTGTAATATCCTCCATTTGCATAATCTTAAGTGTTTTACAGGCATTATATAACTGATGTTCCAAATATTTTAGAAGGAGAAGGAGGAGGGCAATTTTATCTAAACTGTGAAACTGAGGCCTAGAGAAGCAACATGATGATCAGGGTGAGGGATGGCTAAAAAGAAAAGATTTCTGGGTGCTGACTTGAAACATCAATCTAAAGAATTCAACTGGTGGGAAGTCAGGGTGGTGATGCCCTGAATTTCCAACCTAGAGGTCCTTCTCTGCAAAATGAGCTGTCCTAGGTGGCATCTCAGCATGACCTCATCAGCCATATGACCATGAGCAAGTTTAAAAGTTATTTCATATGTAAAATACAGATCATAAAGTACCTACCTCATGGGAGTTGTTGTGAAGATACATGTGTGTGTGTGTGTGTGTGTGTGTGTGTATCTTACTTTGAATAGTGCCTGGCACACAGCAAGCACTCAATAAATGTTAGTTATTACTACTAACCTTGAAGCCCAACCAGGGCTGTGTCATCTATAAGGAAATAGTGCATGGTGAAAGTTGATTGGCAAAAAGAGAGAACTACCTCCCTTATTTCTAATCTCCCCAAAAGACAGTTCCATATACTCTCCTGCATCATCAAAGGCCTATGGGAAGGAAATATACCATTCTGAGCACCTAGCATACATGCCACAATCTGCATAACTTCTTCAGGTCTTTTCCTAAGACAGGAGGGAAGGTCTGTTCCCTGCATCCTCAGAAGATAGGGTGGGTCAAAAAGCCAAGGCTGGTGCTGACATCCTAGCCTAGAGCCAGCCCTGACCTTGGGTCTGTACCCACTGCCTTACGTCTAATTAGCCACTGATTTCTTTACTAGTAAGCTGTGTCTGCAGTTTCTGAATCTGCCTTCTGTTGCCTGAACCAAAACCCCAGGAGGATGAAGCTTTCTCAGTAAAGGAACACAGCTCTGAATATGCCGCAGGTGAGAATACCAGTGGTGCTGGAAACACCACCTTCCATCTACTCTCTCTGTGTGCTTGGCTGCCTGGCCAGTCATGAGACAGAAAGGAGGGTACTGGGGAGGCTGCTCCCCCTCTGTTAAATTCCCTTTAATTCCAACAGGTTGGTTCCTTTCTTCTATTCTCCCTCAGCATCCTACAGCACTCCCTCTAAACACTTCTCACATTGTACTGAAATGATCTTTGATTTTTTCTACTGGACCATCAGATCTCCTTGGACTGCAAGGAGACCCAAGCAGTCCATCCTAAAGGAAATCAGTCCTGAATATTCATTGGAAGGACTGATGCTGAAGCTCCAATACTTTGGCCACCTGATGTGAAGAACTGACTCACTGGAAAAGACCCTGATGCTGGGAAAGATTGAAAGTGGGAGGAGAAGGGGATGTCAGAGGATGATATGGTTGGATGGCATCACTGACTCAGTGTACATGAGTTTGAGTAAACTCCAGGAGTTGGTAATGGACAGGGAGGCCTGGCGTGGTACAGTCCATGGGGTCACTAAGAGACGGTCATGACTGAGCGACTTAACTGAATTGAACTGAACCATAAACTTCTAAAGCAGAGAATCCATATTTTATTTATCTTTGTACTAGTATAGCATCAATATTAGCAGATACTCACTATTTAGTAAACATAAAACTTCTGGGCAAAGGAGTTTGCCAAATCATTTCTTGGAACCACAGACGTTAAAAGCATTCTCAAAGTTCTTAATGCAAGGTTGAGGACTCTAAATCTGTTTCTCTGAGGTGATGTGCTTTGTTTCAAAGTTGCCTTTAAATTTCTTAGTTTTCAAGCAATTACATAAATGTTCAATTGGGCATTTTTTCTTATTTTTAAATGTCAGCAATAAGCAAAACCTACATTTGCTTTTAAAATGCAATGAAAGTAAAATCAGACCAGATAAATTCTTCAGATTATTTTCATATCTTTGGGACCTAAGCAAACTAACAAAAGTTGTGGTCCCTAGAAAGCTTAAGAAGTGTTCAAAACCACTGGCTTAATAAGTTTTTCCTTTGATATCTATTTAGCATCTCAGTAAACCTTATCAACCCTCTTTCATTCCACTGGCAATTTTCTGACCTCCAAGTTGAAGACTTGAGCCCTGAATTCTGCTCATGGGTGAGTAATCACAGCAAGCCCCTAGCAGAACCTATCCCCGAACTACAAATATATCATCTTCAGCATTGTAAATCAAAGCCTCAAAGAGCATCATTTAGCCTGCAGCCAAAATTGCTTGTTTATCAGATGGTGCCTGGTTTAGCGTGGAGCAGTCCTTGTAAATCTCTGGGACCTTTTACAGCATATACTTAAGCAAGCACATCGGCTCCTGGGAGGCTTTCTGAGAGCTTTAATGACTGTGGGCTGCTAAAAGATCCAGGCCTTGGTTTAGTTAAAGTGACTACGGGTACAGTTTGGCTCCATTTTGTAAACTCACAAAGATAAGGCGTCTGCTTTCTCCAAAGTGAGGGCAAGCATTTGTTTCTTGAAAGGAATCTTTATATCCAAAGTGTTAATGTTCTTGTGGCTTTGGGTATTTGGACCTTTTGTCTGCTAACTTTTGATTTACTGAAGGAGAGACTTCTTTCTGTAGGCTTTATTGCCATTCTGGAAAGACAATGAAATGTATGTGACTTCAAAATTACAGCGGGGGGAAATAAAGGACTTTGTATTAACACTGTACACATCACACATGATGCTATTTTGTTCTTCCCCTCACCCTTGCCAAAGCCAACACTACAACCTCTCTTTAGTTACAAGGAAGAGTAAATTTGTGCCCACACTTCAACAGGGCAATTAGTGTGTCTGCTGCAGACCCTGCTGGCTGCTCACTCAACTCAGCACTTTGTTTCTCTGAAAGAGAACCGTTTATAGATTCTAGCCATGCAGCTAAAGGCAGCAAAGGGAAATTGTCCACCAAATTCCCACTGGTTTAAAAACCTAGCTACTTGCTGGAGTCATGAATAGCTTATTGACTGAATATACCACCAAGGACCCAGGCAGCCCACCAACTACTTTCCTGATGGACACTGGGAAAGACCTGATAAAATTCACTAATTAAAGAAATCTTTACATGGTTCTTTATTATATTCGGTCTCTCTGATACAAGTTAATTAAAGTACTCTTCAGAACCTTCCCCCAACATGGGGAAAGGTCCCTAGAGAATTAGAAGAGAAGCAAAGCACATTTAAGGGGTTTGTGTCTTGTTTTCAGATGACGATCAATTTTTTCCATGCTAATTTCACAGCTACTGTGGATTGAGTTTTGAAAATCAGCCTCTTTCTCTTTAAAAAAAAAAAAAAGCTCTCTCTTCATAAACCAAAGCTCAATGTTTTTGTCTTTGCTTCTATTAATATGAAAAGTAGAGTTTTTTTGTTCTTTGTTTCTGAGATTTTGGTTTTGGGGTGGTGGGAGGGGTACATAGGACTGCTGATAATTTTACTGTTCTCCACACAAGCAGACTGCTGGGGATAAGCTCTTCCCTGCCTGGCATCATTTCAATGAAGGGCATTCAGGCTGGGGACTCCTGAGGATAAGTATACAATATTGCCATAAAAGCGAAAAAATATGGGCACCTGTTGCACCTACTGAAATCACAACAAGTTGGTATACCACTTGGGAAACAAAAGCTTAACTGACTCATATGCTTCCTGAAAATAGACTTCACACACTTATCCTCCAAAACCAGGTCTAAGAGATAGTTTGCAATATTTAAAAGCAAGTTAGCAGACAAATGATGCTGGTGAGTACCTGGTTTTTTTTTTAAAGGTGGGGAGGAGGGGTACCTTTTCTCTTCCCATGTGTGCCTGATGACCACATTTTTAGCTCCCTTCACTATGATGCTCAAACGGCAAGGCATATGATAGAAGAGCTTTCTTGGAGTAATGGTAAAATTTTACGATACTTATTTAATTCTTAACTCAGACTAAAACATTTATCTATTATGTATGGTGCAGGCTTTGGGACATGATTCTCCTGTTCTCAGTGGAGGATACAGTCTAGTAAGGGAGGGCATCCATTAATAAAATAATAACAAAAGTGTAAAACTGCAACATGGATAAGAGCTACGAGGAGAGATACAGAACACTGTGAAAGTCTGAAAGTCAAAGGGCTTTTTCCTGGTTTGGAATATCAGGGACAACTCCCCTGAGCAAGAACCACTGGAATCAGAAGCATATGTCAGAGCAATCTAGACAAGGAAGGAAAGAACAGTCTTGGCAAGGAGATCAGCAAGTGCCAAGGTTCTGGGGCAGGAGCAAACATAGGACAGGCCAGGCTGACGGAAGGGGACCCCTCAGAGACAGGTCTGGTGCAGGCGGAGACGCCACCTTGCCTGCTTCTTCCATGCTCATTTCGTGTTTATCGTAAGCACAGTGGGAGTCACTGGAGGGTTCTGAGGAGGGGCTAACATAATCAAAGCTGCATTTTGAAAATAGTATACCCAGCAGTGGGATGCCCAGTGAACACTGGAGTACACGGGTCTCTTTCATATAATGGCTTCAGGGGAGAAGAGAGACTGGGGACAGCCAGGACCCATCTTTACGGGGGGATGACCTAAGAGAGTTGCAGTAGTTCAGATGGGAGATGATCAGAGCAAGGACAAAGGTGATGATGGTGGAAATGATGGTGCACATTCAAGGGGAAGTAAATATTTGAGAAATATTTGAACAGTGAAACCAATAGGACTTGCTCATTGGATATTCAAGGTGTAGCACAGAGAGCTGTCAAGACTGACTCCTAAGCTTCTGATGTGTTCAACTGAATGGATGATGGTGTCATTTAGTGTCCTAGGGGAAGCTGGAATAGAAGCAAACTTGGGGACAGGGAGGAGTTTGGGATATTATAGATTTCAAGTGACTTTAAAACATCCAGAAATGTCAGGCAGGCACTCAGGTAAACAGGCCTGGGGCTCTCAGGGCCCGAGAGAGAGTCTGTATCAATATGGGGGTGGCCACTAAGCCATGTGTACTAGTTTCCTGGGGCTGCCACAACAAATTACCACGCACTTGGTGCTTAAAAACAACAGAAATTTGTTCTCTATAGTTTTTGAAGCTAGAAGTCCAAAGTCAAGGTGTCCTCAGGGCCATGTTCCCTTTGAAGGCTCTTGGAAGAATCCTTCCTTGCCTCTTTCAGCCTCTGACAGCTACCAGCAATCCTTGGCATTCGGCCACAGAGCTCCAGTCTGAGCTTCTGTCTTCATATTGCCTTTTCCTCTTCTGTGTGTCTTCTCACCTGTATGTGTGTATCTCTTTGTCTTTTATAGAACACTTGTCACTTTATTTAGGGACCATCTAGAGAATCCAGGATGGTCACATCTCAAGGTCCATAATGTGATTACATCCATGAAGGCTCTTTTTCAAATAAGGCCACATTCATAAGTTCCAGGGGATGAGGATGTGAACATATCCTCACATGTTCGGGAGTCACCATTCACCCACTCTTTACCATCTGACCCACCATGGAAGCCCTAGACATTCGTCCCCTCTGGCATGCATGTGTTATACAGGTAAGAACATCTGAGCAGACAATGGAGAGTAGAAATAAAGGGCCCAAGACCACGCCTAGAGGAAACACAATGTTTATTCAGTGTGCCATGTAGAGTCTCGTTACGCAGCAACCAAAATCCACTGATTAAAAAGTTCCTTAGGAATCTGAGATTATTATTAGATAGACACCCCAGGAGTTTCCCATTTATTCATCATTCTTGTGTATTACCCACCTTGCTCATATACCCGGTACTGCAATCTCTTTTTTCAAATTCATTTTCCCAGTACATTTAGCATTTAATTAGCACTCTCATTAATTGTTCTCTAAATGTTCTTTATGTACTAGTGTTAGTGTGACCCTTGAGGGCAAGCCTGCATATTCCATTTCATTGAGATTTCCTCACAGCTTTAATATAGTACTGGACACACGACAAGTCATCCAATAGATAACTGTTGACTGATGAGCACTTTTCCAGTTTTCTATTATTTTTCCCCATTATTATTAGCTTTCTTTTATGAATTTTCAGTATTTTTATTAAACTACATACTTAGTGGCTCAAAACACCACAAATGTATTATCTTACAGTTAACAGAAGTCCAACATGGGTCTCACTAGGCTGGAGGCCCTTCCATCCCCTGCTGGAGGCCTCAGGGGATGATCCCTTTCCTTACCTTTTCTAGCTTCTAAAGACCTCCTACATTCCTTGGCACATGGTCCCCTTCCTCTATCTTCCAAGCTAGTCATGGCAAGACAAGTCCTCAAACCATATCACTCTGATCTCTTCTGCATTCCACTTCCATTTTTGTGTTGTCTTGCCATTACATTTAGATCTACTCAGATAATCCAGGATAAAGTCTCTATTTTAAGGCCAGCCAATTAGCAATCTTAATTCCACCTGCAACCTAAATTCCTTTTGCCATGTAACTAACCTATTCACAGGTTCTAGGGATTAGGATGTGGACATATTGGTGGGACTGTGGGGGTGTCATTATTTTGCCTGCCCTAAATTTATTCGCACTTATTCATTAAATTACATGGCCAAGATATCTGTACTCTGAGCAGAGGCTCTCAGAAAACAAACTCTCCTTCTCCATTTTCATGAGCAAGAAGACTTCTAAACAAAAGAATGAACCATTGATTGATAATAACTAGTTATCAATCAGCAGAGGAATGATGAGTGCAAAAAGTTGGCTCCTGGCTCCGGACAGAGGTGTCTAATTGGCTTTAGAGTCTTGTAAATCCTATGACCTGCAAGCTTCCAAAAGTACCTGGTCAAATACCTAGTAAGAAGGGGGATTATATAATTTATCATTTGAATTTGCACACTATTAAGAGTAGAAGGGATATGGTAGGTGTAAACTGGGTCTGTGCTTGCCCTGAAAAAGGTAATGAGTGCAGCCAGATGAAGGAAGTTCTTTTTACTTGATTTTGGGCCAGAAAGAGTAACAGTGATCCCACTGCCGCATGAAATACTTGCTCTTTCTCTGTGGTCACTGGTTTGGGACCAGCTCAAATCCCACGTGGCTCAGTGGTAAAGACTCCATCCACCTGCCAATGCAGGAGACACAGGAGACGTGGGTTTGATCCCTGGACTGGGAAGATCCCCCGGAGGAGGAAATGGCAGCCCACTCCAGTATTCTTTCCTGGAAAATCTCATGGACATAGGAGCCTGGCAGGCTGCAGTCCATAGGGTTGCCAAGGGTCAGACAACTTAGCATGCACTAAATCCCTACGGTGTGCCAGAGTCTCAGACAGCTCTGTTCTGGGAATTATCACCTTTGTTCTCCTTGCCTTGCCCACCAGAAACTTCAAAACATTCCAAAATGCTGCTTTGCCATTCATTTACACAGTGCATTTTCTTATCAGAGCACGTCCATGCATTCCTTTGGGTCTTCACAACAGCTCCGTGAGACAGGTGAGGAAGATTCAGCCTTGGTTTGTTCTTTTTGCCATAGAGGAAGCTGGATGTTAAAGGGCTGAACAGCTGTCCCAAGGTCATGTAACTGCTTAAACCAGGAACACAAACTGCCCCAGACCTGGGCCCTTTCCAGGGCTTTTCCCCCCTCACCTCCAGACTCTGGGTGGTTGTCACTAACCCATATTTGTAACAGTATTAGACAGAAGCCTGGGAGAATCAGAAGCTTGCCACTGACTTCTCAAGGGCCAACTGGAGAGTTTCACTTCAATTTAAAGGAAAATAGTACAAACACTGCAATTTAAATTTAACTTCAATTTAACTTCCAAATGAACTAAAGAATATTCAAATCATGTGTTACATGCCATCCAGCCACTCTGAAAACAGAGTTGTTCTGAACTTGACTCTCTAGCAGGTGGCTATAGCAGTAGCTTTTAAAAAGCATAATGACATTTTTGATATGTAAAATGTAATTTGCCTTCCTTTCATTAACAAACACCTTTCCAGACAGCAAAGCTCATAGTTCAGGCAAATGTGAAAGGATTGCCTACCTGCTGGTGGACTATATAAATCTACACTGTCTCCTCCACCAGGAGGTGATAAGAATTAATGGTTGTAAAGTAATCATGAACTTTTGACTGCAAAAATCAGACTTAAATTGGAGAAAGTAGGGAAAACCAATAGGCTATTAAGGTATCAGTTCAGTTCAGTTCATTCGCTCAGTTGTGTCCAACTCTTTGCGACCCCATAAATTGCAGCACGCCAGGCCTCCCTGTCCATCACCAACTCCCAGAGTTCACTCAAAATCGTGTCCATTGAGTCAGTGATGCCATCCAGCCATCTCATCTTCTGTCGTCCCCTTCTCCTCCTGCCCCTAAACCCTCCCAGCATCACAGTCTTTTCCAATCAGTCAACTCTTCATATTAGGTGGCCAAAGTACTGGAGTTTCATCAATCCTTCCAAAGAACACCCAGAACTGATCTCCTTTAGAATGGACTGGTTAGACCTCCTTGCAGTTCAAGGGACCCTCAAGAGTCTTCTCCAACACCACAGTTCAGAAGCAGCAATTCTTCGGTGTTCAACTTTCTTCACAGTCCAACTCTCACATCCATACATGACCACTGGAAAAACCATAGCCTTGACTAGGTGGACCTTTGTTGGCAAAGGAATGTCTCTGCTTTTCAATATGCTATCTAGTTTGGTCATAACTTTCCTTCCAAGGAGTAAGCATCTTTTAATTTCATGGCTGCAGTCACCATCTGCAATGATTTTGGAGCCCAAAAAAATAAAGTCTGACACTATTTCCACTGTTTCCTCATCTATTTCCCATGAAATGATGGGACCAGATGCCATAATCTTCATTTTCTGAATGTTGAGCTTTAAGCCAACTTTTTCACTCTCCT
>SJYX01002513.1:0-14597 GCA_006410675.1 Oreotragus oreotragus
TGTCTCAAGCCATCAAAAACTGTTCCCTGTAGGGAAAATCAATACAGGTCTTGACTAAGTGAGATATCTTTGGTAGGCTGTCAGAAGTGAAGCATCTGACGTACTTTTGCAGTGTTTTAAACATCAAACTCATTCTCAACCATGATATTAAGCCAGTATCCTCAAGTGACACACATGAGTGGCTGTAATAACAAGATGATCAGTAACTCTTTAAGAAAAGTGGAGGGGGCCTTAATGCAGTTGTTAAGAACACAGATTCTGGAATCAGACTGCCTGGATTGCATCCTGGCTTGAGGACTTTACACCAAGTCACCAAGACCTTGAGCATATTAAGTTCATCAGGGTTAAGTTATCTGTGGATCAGTTTCTCATCTATAAAGTTAAAATGACAAAAGTATCCAGCCCATAGGGTTTCTGCACAGATTAAATGAATGAGTATAATAAAGTATCTACAGTGTATATGACACATAGAAAGCACCATGATAATGTTAGCTATTCTAATTATTAACCTGGGATAAACAGTAACAGACATTCCACTGAGAGCATCTTTCTGACTAGTAGGTGAGCATGTGGACATAAACATCAAACAGAATCACTAATACTGCATAAGTCATGGGCTTCCCAGGCGGCACTTGCAGTAAAGAACCCACCTGCCAATACAGGAGACGTGGAAATGTAGGTTTCCACCCTTGGGTTGGGAAGATCTGGAGGAGGGCATGGCAATCCGCTCCAGTATTCTTGCCTGAAAATCCATGGACAGAGGAGCCTGGTGGGCTACAGTCCATGGGGTCACAAAGAGCCAGACATGATTGAGCGACTGAGCATGCAGGCATGCACGTCTACAATTAAGGGCATTGGTGGCTTACCCTTGAAAGAACCCTCTAGGAGGCTTTTAATTCGAATTAGAGGTAACTCCACAGTTACAAGATCTCTGTGGGACTCTCGGGCTTCTACTGCAGTGAGGTTTTATCGAGTGGTTTGTGCAGATGCCATTCTTCCTGACACATTAATCAATTGGTGCCTTGAATTATGGAGTTAGGAGTCTAAATCACCTATCACACTTGTGAGATTAAAAATAACAGAGCAGAATTTCCATTTTGCTTTGTAAAAGTTGACTTTCCAGAGGTGCCACAATGAGGACATCACTGAAATCTTCCTTTCTGCCTAGATTCTTGTTAGACTTTCCCAAGAAGCATGCAAACATCACCACAGTGCAACAGTAAGTAGTGCAAACATTGTAACAGTGGCCCAATTATCTATTGCTTTGTAATCAGGTACCTCAAAACTCAGTGATGAAAAACAGCTGCCATTCTATTATGCTCATAGCTGGGTGGTTCAGGAATTGAGACCAGGCACAGCTGGGGAAGGGTCACCTTGGCTATACAAAGTTTCAGTTGGATTGACTTGAATACCCAGAGATACCTGGGACATCTCGATTGGGGGTTACTCCGGGGCCATGGTTCTACTCTAATTTGGTGTCTGCTGGGGCTAGAATATCTCTTTCACTCCTGTGTTGGTGTCTAAGCTGGGAAGGTGAGAATGGCTGGGAATTGGCCAGCACTGTATGAGATGGCTGGATGGCATCACTGATTCGATGGGCGTGAGTCTGAGTGAACTCGGAGTTGGTGATGGACAGGGAGGCCTCAGTTCAGTTCAGTTCAGTCGCTCGGTCGTGTCTGACTCTGCGACCCCATGAATCGCAGCACGCCAGGCCTCCCTGTTCATCACCATCTCCCAGAGTTCACTCAGACTCACGTCCATCGAGTCCGTGATGCCATCCAGCCATCTCATCCTTGGTCGTCCCCTTCTCCTCCTGCCCCCAATCCCTCCCAGCATCAGAGTCTTTTCCAATGAGTCAGCTCTTCACACAAGGTGGCCAAAGTACTGGAGTCTCAGCTTTAGCATCATTTCTTCCAAAGAAATCCCAGGGTTGATCTCCTTCAGAATGGACTGGTTGGACCTCTTTTCAGTCCAAGGGACTCTCAAGAGTCTTCTCCAACACCACAGTTCAAAAGCATCAATTCTTTGGCACTCAGCCTTCTTCACAGTCCAACTCTCACATCCATAGGGCCTGTGGCGTGCTGCAATTCATGGGGTCGCAGAGTCGGACACGACTGAGCAACTGAACTGAACTGAACTGAACTGTGCTCTTTCCATACCTCCTCCTCATGACTAGCTTGAGCTTCCTCACAACATGATGATCTTGGGGTACCTACGCTTGTCACAAGGTGGCTGCTTCCAAGAAGCTTAAGTGAGAGCTAAGAGGCTAATTAGTCTACTCCCAGAACCGGTACAGCATCAGTTCATGCATGCGAAGTCACTTCAGTTGTATCCAACTCTTTTTGACACTATGGATCATAGCCTGCCAGGCTCCTCTGTCCATGGGATTATCCAGGCAAGAATTCTGGAGTGTGTTGCCATGCCCCCCTCCAATTCATCTCTGCTCTACTGGTCAAAGCAATCAGAGGTCCTAACCAGAGTTCAAGGGGTGAAGAGAGAGATTCTATGTCCAGGCAGGGGAGTGACGGGGTCCCATTATGAAACGCACACGCCTGAGAAGCGTTGTGGCCGCTCTCTTTGGAAAACACAATCTGCCATGAACAGAAATTCCAAAGTGATGGCCCTTAGGCTGGAATGCACCTCCCTGAGTGCTGACTGTCTGAGTGTCTGTTATATCCCAGTGGACAACCAGCGATTGATAAGCCTGGAGCAGAGCAAGTTTAGTAAAGCCCTCTCTCCTTGTAGGAATGGCAAGCAGTTGACAGCAGGCTGTGGGGAGAAAGGCTGATAAAGAATTTCATTCACAGTGCTTTTTCATTCTTTACATCCCACTTGATTTTGAGCTTCAGTATGGAGAAAACTGAGGAAAGTGTTCTCCCCAGGGAGTTTGAGGATTTCTTATTTGATAAGTTACCAAAAGTATCTGATTCAAATCTTGGGTTTATAAACTATTCATTGTGTGACCTTGGCCAAATCAGTTAACATCATTTTTCTCCTTGGAAAAATCGGAATAATAATTGTTCCTCCTCCTTGAGTTTTGTAAGAAGGAGGCATTGATAGATGTTAAACAGTTTTCTTTGGAAAATAACCAGGAACTGTCTCCACTACAGGGGTCAAGATAAAGGTCTTGGAGACTGAACCTAGGGAAGAAACAGTTCCTTGCCAAGAAATATTTGCATCTTCCTTCATGATGATGTACCCAAGTGCCTCGCTGAAGGGGATGTAAGCACAACATAACTTTTCCAGGGAGATCAGCAGTGTGGCCACTGCAACCTTGGCAAGAAACCCTTCAATGATCCCTCTCATCATATAACATATATATATATATATATATATAATTTTTTTTTTCAGGTCAGGCGTTTTCAAAGTGTGGCCCAGGACCACCAGCAGCAGCAGTTAGCTGAGAATTTGTTAGAAAGAACAATTATTAGGTTCCACAACAGACCTATTGAATCAGAAGTACTGAAACCCACATCCTGGTACCTCTGTTTTGACAAAAGCTGCAGGCGACTCTGTGAGCACTTAAGTTTGAGAAATGCTGTTGCTCCAGGAAAATGTAACATGATACCTTGGGGTCAATTAGGGTTCTAGATATACAACTAGTCTTTCTCAATGAAAAAGAAGAAAAACGGAGTTTGTACAGAAAGAAGCTTAATGAGTCGGGTTTTGTTTTTGTTTTTCCTTTTCGTTTTCTAAAAAAGTGTAATCATTACCTTTCCCGGTGAATTTCATATCCTTTTCGTCAAAGGAAGAAGACACTGGGAATGGCCCGGTTTCTCCTACCTTAGGCCCACAGTACGGGATGGAGATACGGGAGAGAGTTCCTACAGAGGTTTGGGAGGAGGGACTGATGACAATTTTTCGTGGTTGACTAAGTTTTTTAAAAAGCCACTTTCAAGGGCACATCAACCAGTCAGCGGAGGCACTTGTTCCAGCAGGAGGTGGGAGGTGGGGGCGGGGTGGAGCGTGGGGAGGAGCGACACGCGCAGCTCGGGGACTCGGGGCCTTCCGTGAGTCGCCGTGCGTCCCTGGACCCGCCACCCAAACGCACCCCGCGACCCGGCCATCCGCACCCCCCGGGACCACCTTCCATCGCAGGCTGTTGGGGATTCCTCCGGACGGGTCCGGCCAGGCGGGTTCCCTAGCCTCAGCGCGAACTGCCCGCCCCCCTTCCGCGTCTCCGCCCCTCGCCCGGGCCGCCGGGCGCCGAGGGAGGCAAGGGTGCCACGGCTGGAAAATGAGCGGTGCCCGGAGGGTAGCCCGGAGCTGCAGGTAACGCGCGCCAGCCCCCGGCCCGAGAGGGCACCGCACACGCGCCCCGTCCACGCGTGGCGACCACGCTGCGCCCACCCGCGGGCTTGCGCCCAAGCGGGTCCCGGGGCGTCCTGGCGTCGGGGCGCAGGGTGGCGGGGGCGCGGCCGGCTCCGGGGTGGCGGCACTAACGCTCCCCGCTTGTCCCGCAGCGCAGTTCGCGCGGCCGTTCCCGGGAGCGGCGGGAGGCGGCTGCGGCGGCTGCTGTGAGTGGGGTCACGCGGCGGGCGCCGGATGCCTCCGAAGATGGAGAAGTTTCTGCAGATCGCGCCTCACTCTCTGGCCATCGTCCTGGGCCCGGCCGAGGGGCCGGCGGGGCAGAGGTCCGAGGCCGCCCGGCCCGCGTCCCCGGCCGGGCCGCAACAGCTCTCCCGGCACCACATCGGCTACGAGATCTTCGCCGACTTCAAAGCCGAGAACATGCAGCACTTCTGGAACAAGAAGGTCACGGCCGCGGTGGCCGAGACGTTCTTCCTGGGCTGGATCGACGAGCAGGTTCTGCTGATCCAGGGCAAGGAGGAGCATCTGGAGGCGCTGCGTGAGGGCTGGTCGCGCCGGGCGCTGCGGCCGCCCTCGGGCTTCCACATCCGCTGCCTCGGTGAGTCCGGCCGCCGGGCGCCCCGTCCCGTCCCGCCGGGTCGCGTCCGGTGCCGTAGCGCCGGGGACCTCTCCCAGCCCTGCCCGAGCGGGTGCGCAGGCCGGGCTCCCCCGGGCGCCCGCGCCTCTCTCCACCCCCGCGCCGCGCCGGGGGAGGGGCCGGCGGCCTGGCGCGCGCGGGACAGGGGAGCTTCCTGGCACCGAAACCCCGGGAGCAGTACCTCTGCGCGCACGGCGCTCCTGGCCGGCCGGCGGGAGCCTCCCTGGCGGCACCTGCGGGGCGGTGCCTGGGGCCGATCAGGTGGGCGGCGGCGAGGGAGGCTCGATGGGTGCTCGGCCGCTCCGGGTCTGCCGGGTTTCCGCTCCTGCGCTCGGCTCTGGCCGCGGGCGCGCGTGCGGACGAGGGAGAGGTGGAGATAGACGGCGCCCAGGTAGCTTCGGGCGGCAGCGGGCTCAGCCGCGGGAAACGGCGGCTCCTGGTCCAGGTGCGCGGGCGCCCCCGGGTGCGTCCTGTCCGGGGACCGGGACCCGGCCTCTCCGCGCCACCTCCGGCTGCCTCTGCCTGGGGGGGCGCGTCCCTCCCGGGGTGGGTTGACTTTTAAGCGCCGGTGTTTCTGTGCACGACTGAGCTGTGTAGATTTCGTTGCCGCCCGTACAGCTTTTGTGAGTTTGAAGGTAGGAAGAGACACGAGGACCAGAGAAAAAAGTCTGATCCTCAACAAAAGAGAAAGCAGTGTCCGGGAAGAGCCCGCAAGGTGCTGTTCACTGCTGCATATCCAGCGCGTCTCGATCTGCTGATTATTTCTTAAATTGCATTACTTTTTCTTAACCCAGACTGCATCTCTTTTAGACTATACTGTTCGTTTTTGTACTTTAGGCTCAGTGGCTCAAAACGGATATAGTAAATAGTAATGTTTTGTGAAACGATTTCGGGAAAGAAACCATTCTTCTAGTCCCAAGGTTTAGAAATTCTTTTGTGACATTTTGGGAGGAGGTCAAAAGTTCAAACGCTAAAAGACGGTAAAGCCGCTCTTTTCGATAGCCAGGGTTGCTACGCTACCTTCTGCTGAAGGCAGAACTTTTTACCTGCTAACGTGCCTTCCTCTACGCGGATGGCAAATTTATAGCATTTTTTTGTTTTGTTGTGTTTTGTCAATTTTCGAATAGCAGAGATCTTTGCAAAACTTTCTTTAAATCGAGTAGACAAAAAACTAGTAAAGCTTGCCTCTTGTGTGTTTTACAGCCTGTGTTGAAATTTCGAAAGGTGCCTTCACTTTCTTTTTTGACATTAGCAAAAACCTCTATGGAGTCCCTGTAATTAAGCTGCCTTAGTAAAGGGCCAAGATTAATATCTCTGAGATTTCATCTGCCCTCCTGTAGAACGGCAACACACTAGGAGGTAAGAATATATGTAGTCATTTTTAGGCACTGCAGAGATTGCATTTCAATAGTTTTTAACCTTGACTTCATACTTATTCTTTACTTTCTATTTTGGAAAATTTCAAACAATATGCAAGACTAGTACAGTGGTTCTCTCCCTCTCCCCTTCTTTGCCAGGGTATTCCAAGACCTTGAGTAGATGCCTGCAACCCCAGATGAACCTGTATGTTAATACTGTTTTTTCCTATGCCTTCATACCTATGATAAAATTTCTTACAGTGAGATAATGTCTGAATTGCTAGCATCATTTCTCTTCTGCTTTGGGGCCATTGCTTACTAAAGTGATGGTTACATGGACACAAACACTGCAATACCGCCACTGTTGAAGTGATGTCGGCAGGGCGACTGCTAAGTGGCTAATGGGCAGGCAGGTAACCTATGCACTGTGGATCCTCTGGGCAAAGGGATGATTTACATCCCAGGATAGGGTGGGATGGGGGAGTGAGTTCATGAAGCTACTCAAAATGGTGCCCAATGTAAAACGTGCGAATTGTTTCTGGAATTTTCCATTTAATATTTTTGGATCTCAGTGGGCTGCAGGTAACAAACTGCAGAAGCAAAACCTTGATAAGGGTTTTGCTTATAATCAAAAATGCTATGTTGAACTCCTAGGAACCCATTATCCAGCTTCAGAACTTACCAGTATATGACCAATCTCATTCCATCTTTAAATGTCTCCCACTGTTTGAAATCCCAGCTATTATAATAATAGCGTTTGATTTGTAACTATTTCAGTTGTTTGCATTGTTGTTGGTTTTAGCAGAATTGGTGAGCTTATGGGAACTGGTGATTTGTCATATCAAGCAAAGAGAACTGTTTTGGCATTTTAAGGGTTACAGATTGCTCCAGTTCATTGATTGTAGCCTGTTGCCTTGGTATCTTGAACTGTCTCAAGCTGACTGGCAGCTGGCAGGTAGAGGAGCTGCACTGGCTCAGCCTTACCTTAGCAGCGTGATGGCCAGCACGCAGAGCACCTCCTGAAACCCGCAGCAGACCAGCGAACATGAGTGATGTCTTCTGGGATCCCGGTGGTTAGCTTTTGTGAACTGCTTGGGGATTCAGTAACGATAGTAAAATATTGAGTTGTTTCTGACGGTTCACCTCCTGTAACACTTCTCTCAGGGAACCTCTGTGTTGGCTGCAAGGCTGGAAAACAACCAAATTGTGTGAATAATTATTAACCATAAGTAGAATAAAATGCAAACTGGCATTTGCCTACCAGTTATTTAAGAGGACTACTTGTGACTGATGAATTTAATTCAAGTTCTTCCCCCCCCCTTTTTTTTTTTTTGGTGGAAGATCTTTTATTGAGCTTTGAAACTCCAAAGCTCAATACTTATTGAAGCCCCTGATGACTGGCTCACAACCTTTTACTCTGAGGCACAGTATATGTGTGGACAGGTTCATGCACTCAAAAAATACAAGAAACAAAACCTCAGCCACGGACGTGTACTCAGACGGAACCTAGCTTTATCTGTGAGACTTTATTATTAGTAATGCATTTCTGCATGATAACTTTCAGTGGATCCCTCAGACCGACTACCTATATTATCAGGTGCTTTTATGTGGTTTTGTGATTTTCCCTGATTATTTCGTGGGTATGAGACAGCCACAAAACCAGACAGAGATGAGCCTTCCGGGGGGCATCATATTTCCTCTTGTTGAACTTGAATTAAATTCATCAGTCACAAGTAGTCCTCTTAAATAACTGGTAGGCAAATGCCAGTTTGCATTTTATTCTACTTATGGTTAATAATTATTCACACAATTTGGTTGTTTTCCAGGCAGTCTCTGAGAGCTCATCTCTAGGTTGTGGTAATAAAATTGTCCTGTTAGATCCTCCCAGTGACGAAAGAGGAAGATTGCCTTTGTTCCATCTCAGAGTACCCTTCTCCTCATGGGGTGTGTGTGTGTGTGCGCGCGCACGTGCGCACATACGAATTAACTCATGGACAAGAAGTCCATGCCCAGGCCCTCTTTTTTGGCTGGGCCCCAGCACCGGTGAGGCAAGCCTACACTTTCACCGCAGGATTGAAAACAATCTTGTCTTGCTTTGTAACGTGAAACATGCATCTTGAAGTTGCCAGCAATTCCAGATTACTTTTGCCTGTAATTCCAAAAGTATGTAGTTCTAATCACACACCTTTTCAGGTCGAGGTTCAGCAAGGAGGAGATGACTATGGATTCAATAAGAAGCGAGGAATTAAGGAACTCAAAGGAAAAGTAGTTTTGATTTGAGATATTCAAACCCACTGCTTAGAAATGACCTATTTTGGACATGGAGGGAATAAAAATTCAGACTTTTGATTTCCAGGGCCCTCCAAAGGGAGGTGTGGAAAGAAACTAGCAATGTTTTAAAGTTATGCTGTGTACTTTGATTTAACACTCAGACGCCTGACAATGTTCACTGAGTGCCTGCTAGTTCCCGGCTCTATGTCCTTCTGAAGGTTATGAAGACTGATGAAGCCTGCCGTCTTTGTAGAGATGCTGACTCTGGAACTGGGCATGTGCAGAGGCCTCTGAGCTCAGGGAGTGAGGAGCAGTTACTTCTTCCTGGTGGCCTGGGAGAGGGGTTCCCGGAGAAGAGGCTTGCCCTGAGCCTGGTGCAGGGCTTCCTTCGGATCAGGACAGCTCTCCCACCTGGGCAAGAGCATAGGCGATCACGGGACGGAGGAATCCCAGACGTGTTTGGGGGCTGGCTGGCTGGGGAGTAGGGGAACAGCGGTGTGATCAGACAGCAGAAAGGGGGGTTTGGGCCAGAGGTACCAACCGAGAAGCTCTGGTAGCTTCTGAGCAGGGAGAGGGAATGACGGGGTTTGATCTTCGGTATCCTGAGAATTCTGGGGCAGGGGAGGGGACTAGGCCCAGGTACAGCAGCTGAAAGTCTATTGAAAGAGCGGTGGGGCGAGGTGGTGGGTGCTGTGAGGGAGCGTTTGTTCTCTTGTGGTCCCTTCCCGCGGTCAGGGGTTACTGTGCTTTGGAACATAGCGCTGTAGCCTGCTTGAGTCTGGAGGGCCTTCCAGCCTCCCTGAAGCCCCAGAGGCCCTTGTGAGGCCCCTGTGGGGAGCCCAGATGTTCCTCCCTCCTGGGACTCTTGGGGTTTCCCAGCTGTCAGCCTGATTTAGATCTGACCATCTCCATAGATGCTCCTAACTTCAGATCTCAGGGACCGTGACCCCTCCAGTGGCTCTTTATACTTAGATATTATATTTTACTTTATATAGTATTATATAGAGTCGTGTCCAATTCTTTCGACCCCATGGACTGTATCCCACCAGGCGCCTTTGTCCATGGGATTCTCCAGACAAGAATACTGGAGTGGGTAGCCATTCCCTTCTCCAGGGGATCTTCCTGACCCAGGGATCGAACTTGAGTCTCCTGCACTGCAGGCGATTCTTTACCATCTGCGCCACCAGGGAAGCTCCATATATATATATATATATATATAATTACATAAATATAAATNCCAGACAAGAATACTGGAGTGGGTAGCCATTCCCTTCTCCAGGGGATCTTCCTGACCCAGGGATCGAACTTGAGTCTCCTGCACTGCAGGCGATTCTTTACCATCTGCGCCACCAGGGAAGCTCCATATATATATATATATATATATAATTACATAAATATAAATAAATATAGGTATATAAATTGAATTATATTATACTTTGTGTGTGTGCTCACTTGCTCAGTCATGTGTGACTCTTTGCGATCCCATGGACTATAGCCCATGAAGCTCCTCTGTCCATGGGATTCTTCAGGCAAAAATACTCGAGTGGGCTGCCATTTCCTTCTCCAAGGGATCTTCTTGACCCAGGGACTGAACCTGTGTCTCTTGTCCCTCCTGCATTGGCAGGCTAATTCTTTACCACTGTGGCACCTGGGAAGCCCATATTATACTTTATCCTTAGCTATTAACTTAGTTAGGACCAAACATACTTCTTAGCCTTTAAATCAGAACTTACATTTTACATTATAAAATTTTTAGCTGTTGTGTCCCTGACACTCACATAACATTATATGTCAGCTATAGTTCAATAAAAAAAGAAAATTGTTTAGAACATAGGGCATCAAGCATTTCTTCTATTCCAACATCTTTATTGGTTTTTTCAAAGAGAGTTGCTCTCTTAAAGTGGCTTTTCCGAGTAGTAACTTTAAGACAATTGTTTTAAAAGGATACACTTCAAAAGAATTTGTATATATCCCAACCAAAAGTTGATTTATTTAAGTCAACTTAAAATTGAATAATTTGCCTAGGCTCATGTCTGGGATTGCCAAATGAGTGTTATAAAGCTTTTGGAATTAAAGGTACCGAGTCATTCAACAACTGAAGAACCTCCTCCTATCTCCTAGGATTTGTTCTGGGAATTGAAGTGGAGAATAGGTCGGACATAGCCCTTGTACTTTTGGATATTCCATTCTAAGGGGGCAACAGAAATTTAAAAAATTAAACAAGAAGTAAGAAGTTAAAAGTGTTTTAAGGGCTTTAAAAATTAAGCAGGTGAGGACTTCTCTGGCAGTCCAGTGGTTAAGACTCCGAGCTTCCACTGCCAGGATTTCAGGTTTGATCCATGGTTGGGGAGCTAACATCCCAGATGCTGTAAAAAAAAAAAAAAAAAGCGGGTGATAGAGAGTGACAGGGAAACATGAGATGATAGGTAACATTTATTGATCATTTACTGTTTCATAAATGCTTTATTTCTGTTGGCTATTTAGGTATCATTATTTTACCCGTTTTACTGTTGAAAACACTGAGGACTAGCAGGACAAGTGCTTCTCCGAGGACACCTAGTTAGTAAGAGAGAGAGCTGGGGTCTGATCCCAGGTAGCATGCGGCTGCTAAGTCACTTCAGTCCTGTCCGACTCTGTGCGACCCCACAGATGGCAGCCCACCAGGCTCCACCATTCCTGGGAGTCTCCAGGCAAGAACACTGGAGTGGGTTGCCATTTCCTTCTCCAATGCATGGAAGTGAAAAGTGAAAGTGAAGTCGCTCAGTCGTGTCCAACTCTTAGCAACCCCATGGACTGCAGCCTACCAGGCTCCTCCATCCATGGGATTTTCCAGGCAAGAGTACTGTAGTGGGGTGCCATTGCCTTCTCCGTCCAGGCAGCATAAGTTTTGCTTGTTTTTCTTTTTCTTTTTGGTTATACAGATAAGATTCAAGTTCAGGTTGCCGGCCCCCAATACACACACTATTCTAGCAGTTTAGGGTTCCAGGTAGCCCAGAGGCCATGGGTTTGCTTGGAGGTGGCTGAGACCGCACAGGGAAAAGGGAAACCAGTGCTGGTCCAGGATGCCGCGAGAGACCGTCACAATCGAGCTTCCTTTAAGCCTAACAGTTTGGTCCATTGCTTTGTGTGGTTAATGATCTTTCTGCGGGGCTCACTCACAGGAGGGCAGATTCTTCATTTTCTGCCCAAAGCCACATTCCCCGCCAAGGCTTTGACTGACAGCCCAATAATACCTCTTGTTTTGCGTAGCACTTGAATGATGGATGAGCTGGCGGCCAGTGGTGAAGGAGCAGATGAAAATCAGCTTGAATGCCGGAAGGACAGAAAGGAAAGCCCGTGAGGCTAATGCTTGTTGGTGTGATCGGAGATGAGGTCAGAGGGGCTGGCCGATGCCAGGTCATGTGGGGCCTCTTGGTATTTTATTCTATGGTGACAAGGTTTTGAGCATCCAGTATAGTTAGGACACTGGCTTGGGGTCTGTAGAATATCCAGAAAAGCGTCAGACAGGGGACCCTCTCTTAGAGAAGCTTACCTCCCGTATTAAAATCTCACTGTTAGATCTAGACAGTGAACAAGGATGTATTTCAACTTTCATTAATTTCTAGCTAGTCGTAAAGATATTTTTATGAATTACCCCACTCTGGCTCCAAGGAATTTTCAGTAAAGGTGTGCCAGTTTCATCGTAATGAAGTGTTTAGAATGAACTTCAAAGACTCAAGGCCTTGTGATAACTGCTGTAATTTAGATTACACTGACATGGGAGGATACAGCTGTGGATATTTTGATATCAGTCTCTCTTGACAGAGAAGCATCATCTTGGACAGGGTCAAGGGTCAGAATTAGCGGTATCTCTTTAAAGAATTTGATAAATGATTTGGGTCAAGAGGTACAGGGAATTTATCAGAGCCTTTGTGGGTGTAAGTCTCCCAGGGAGGCAGACCCACGTAGCTGTGAGAGTCTTTAGGAGGGTGGTGGGCACCCCGTGGCATGGCACCCTGGGCTTGAGATATTCTTTTGATATTAATGCAGTGAAATTGTCGATGTGACTCTTACGGCTCAAGACACACAGTAAAATTCTTCCTGTTCCTCAATTTCCTGGGAAGGCCCTATACTTGAATTTTCTATGAGAGCCCATCTGTGGATGTAAAATGGCATATCTCTGAAACAGGGATGTCACCTCCCGCTTCCCAATACCAAACATGTTGCTTCTGCTGCTAAGTCACTTCAGTCTTGTCCGACCCTGTGCGACCCCATAGACGGCAGCCCACCAGGCCCCACCGTCCCTGGGATTCTCCAGGCAAGAACACTGGAGTGGGTTGCCATTTCCTTCTCCAGTGCATGAAAGTGAAAAGTGAAAGTGAAGTCGCTCAGTGGTGTCCGACTCTTTGCAACTCCATGGACTGCAGCCTACCAGGCTCCTCCGTCCGTGGGATTTTCCAGGCAAGAGTACTGGAGTGGGGTGCCATTGCCTTCTGTTGGGGAGTCTTTAAAATCCCGTGGTCTGCGTGGATGCCAGCTGTTTAATAGTAAGTCCAAAATAACCTCCTTCTCATAAAGCCACGGGTCCCTGGAGGTCCCAAAAGGCTTACCAGTGTCGCTTAGCTATCGACCCAGTCTGGCAGGATTGCACCTTCTGATCACCTGCAGTCGCTGTGGCCTCTGTCTTCACGGTGAGGCCGCTGGTGCTCAGAGGATGCACTGGGATGCTGTGACTGTACCCACTCTTAGCATCTCCTTCCATCCCTGTCACCCTTCCCCTGACGCTGTGTCAGACGCTCTCCTCCCCGTTTCTTGTACTTTCTCTCCAGGTTTGGGCAACTTTTCCTTTTAAATCTTGCAATAACAGGTGATGTCTTCTCTGCCTTTCTTCTTCTAAGGCCACATGCTCCCGCCAGCCCCCGACCGCCAGCCCTGTGCCTGAGTTTTTTAGAACCTGAAGTTCTCGTTATGTGTCCATTTCCAGGACACCAGAGCTCCGTCACCTGCTCTTCTAAAGAATACTATCTTTGGTGATTCCAGGCTTCTCATTTTCCTTGGAAGTGACCTTCATGAGTCAAGATAGTTTTCTGACACTTTCATGCTGAAAAAGAGGGGAAGAACTATACATTTAATGTTTCCAAGGGAACACTATCCCAGATGTGATTTTCAAAGCAAAATTTTATTTATTTATAGATGTTCCCAAACCTGCGGCTCTCACCCCTTGAGGCTGTTTTCTGCTCTTGGGCAGGTCCTCTCTGCAGTTTTTTCCTGCCCATCTCACCAAGGCTAGGGGGAGCGTTACAGGATCTAATCTGCATTCCTGCAGTAGAGGGTTTTTTCTCTGCTATGTGGAAACATCTGTCCAGTCTGGCTAGTTTGTGTAGCTTCTTTGTTTTTTCTTTTTTTTCCCTTCATGTTAGTTATTTTATCTCTGCTTCTGGGCAAAAAATCAGACTCTTTCTGGACTCCTCCAGAGGAGGCAAAAGGATGACACAGTCCAATGAACACTGCTGTCCTGGAAAGAAATTCCAAATCTTTATCTCATCGATTATAATTGTGTTTATGTGTGTGTGTGTGCATGCACACGCATGCTCAGCCATGTCCTACTCTTTGCAACTTCATGGGCTGTAGCCCACCAGGCTCCTCTGTCCATGGGATTTTTTTAGGCAAGAATACTGGCATGGTTATCATTTCCTCCTCCAGGGGAATCTTCCCAACCCAGGAATCAAAATCTCATTCTATTGTTACAGTTCATCTAGATCCTCAAACTGTCTTCCTCCAAGATCTTCTCTTGGCCTCTAGATTCTGATGGCTGGTCCTTTCCCCCTTGGTTCATTCTGTTTGGGTCTTGTTAATATCAGCTTGGGGAGATTTGGAAAGCCTGCTGAATTTACAGTCAGTATACAATCGCAGGATACATAGATGATCCTTTCATTGTTGTTATTATGGGGGACAACTTTGTGACCAGCATACCTTGTCTAGGCTGATCACTTTCCTTTTATCAGAGTCCAGTTATTAGTTTGTAAAAAAAAAAAAAAAAA
>SJYX01002514.1:0-80134 GCA_006410675.1 Oreotragus oreotragus
CTGCGACCCAGCTCTAGATTGTTAACCCTGGGGCGTTATCGACCATGCGGTTTGCTTTTGCTTTTAGTGACGAAAATCACAGCACGCGAGCTTCCAGGCAAATAAAATTGAACCTCTGAAGTAAGAAAAATTACTGTTTACCTTTTTTTTAAGACCTCAGGGCTGCTGTTTTTATACACAACTGAAAAGGGGTGGAAATCTCACAATTGAGTTCAGCAAGCCACAGGAGAATAATTATTGTTGAATGGAATCAATTGCAGTGGCTGAGCTATCAATTAAGAATTAACTAACATTTACCCTGGCAGCTATCAGGCTATTCCCTGGCTAACTCATAGAGAGATTCTCAGGAAATGGGTCTTTCAGTTTGCCTAATAACTGCCCCAAGGCAGGACTGAATTGTGAAACGTGGCCCTCTTTATATGAGATAAAGATAGATTATCTGTCATCTTGTGGAATTACAATGCACTGATTACTGACTTTCTCTTCATTTTTATTGTTTGTTTGTTTGTTTGTTTTTGATGGATGAGGACGTGTTTATTTTGCCATTCTGCCACAAACTGTAGAAGGGATGCACAGAGTCCACCAGTGTGTCTGAGTCAATTCCCACAACCATCCTGTAAAGTGAGTGTCATTAGCCCCATTTCAACATAAAGGAATGAAAGGCTCAGCAAGGTTACATAAGTAAATTGCTCCAGAACTGCAGTTGAAACCAAGGTTTATTGGATTCTGAAGCTATTTCTTCTCTCTAGAGCAGTGATTGCCCACAATCTACACACATATAATGCCAAAAAAAAAAAAAAAAATCCACTGACCCCAGCAACTGCTCTCACAGACCAATTTCTATATTATCAACATTATGCTGTTTGTCAGACCTACACTGCTCCAAGCTCCTAACTTTACTGAATCCATTTTCCCCCAGCTCTAAGTCCTTCTATGCACTACTTCCAAAAGAGTTTGCCAAAACGTTCTGGTTTTGCTGTCAGCATCTTCCCCTTCTAAATCAGGTCCCTCTTGCCATGCAGTTCTTTGCTGGCCATTTAAAACTCTGATCTGGGTTCTCTGCACCTTTCCCACCTTGTCTCCCCCTTCACTCCTAGGAAACATTTCACTGCAAACTGGCCTACTCCCATATTCTTGATTGCATCTCACCTACTGGCCTACCTGGAATCCCCTCTTCTGTTTGGGAGAGCTTTGTGAGGTGTTTTGTTTTGTTTTTGAGAGTTTTTAAGATATATTCTCTTAGTAACTTTCAAAGATGCAATACTGTATTATTAACTATAGTCACCATGTTGTACATTACATCCCTGCTGCTGCTGCTGCTGAGTTGCTTCAGTCGTGTCCGACTCTGTGAGACCCCGTAGATGGCAGCCCACGAGGCACGCCCGTCCCTGGGATTCTCCAGGCGAGAATACTGGAGTGGGTTGCCATTTCCTTCTCCAATGCATGAAAGTGAAAAGTGAAAGTGAAGTCGCTCAGTCGGGTCCGACTCTTTGCGACCCCATGGACTGCAGCCTACCAGGCTCCTCCGTCCATGGGATTTTCCAGGCAAGAGTACTGGAGTGGAGTGCTATGGCTTACTTATCTTGTAAGTGGAAATTTTTACCTTTTGATCCCCTTCTGTGTGCTAAGTCCCACCCTTCTCTCAAAGCCTTAAGTCCTTGTCCTTGCTGTGCCCTACAATAGACAGAAAAAGGGTCCATTGTCTAGTTCTGTACTTGCTTGCTATGTAACTTTGTGCTGTGCCATGCTAGGTTGCTTCAGTCATGTTCAACTCTTTGCAACCCCATGAACTGTAGCTCTCCAGGCTCCTCTGTCCTTGGGATTCTCCAGGCAAGAATATTGGAGTGGGTTGCCATTTCCTACTCCAGGAGATCTTCCTGACCCAGAAATGGAAACTGCATCTTTCACATCTCCTGCATAGGCAGACAAGTTCTTTAACACTAGCGCCACCTGGGAAGATCTAGTCATTAAAATATCCATGAGAAACCTAATCATCTCTTTTATAAAATGGGACTAATAATACTCACATCAAAGGTTATTACAACCCTTACTGAAATTGCATATATGTGTTAACGTATGGTTATCTATGTTTAGTTATATTCATTTTTTATCTTCTCAGACTCTGAGGAAGCTGCCCATGCCTAATACCTCTGTATTCCTTACCCCAAATTCAAGAAAGACATTCAATAAAAATGTAGGATGGAAAATGGATTAGCAGATCACCTCTAACCCTGCTCCCTTCCTTAAATGCACCCAACCCCAAACAATCTCATAGCTAGAAACCATAACTACTTAACTGTGATGTACTTAGTCATGTCCGACACTTCGCAACCCTATGGACAGTAGCCTGCCAGGCTCCTCTGTCCATGGGGATTCTCCAGGAAAGAATACTGGAGTGGGTTGCCATGCCTTCCTCCAGGGGATCTTCCCAACCCAGGAGCTGAACACAGGTCTCCCTCATTTCAGGGCAATCCTTTACCGTCTGAGCCACCAGGGAAGCCCAAGAATACTGGAGTGGGTAGCCTATCCCTTCTCCAGGGGATCTTCCTGACTCAGGAATCAAACAGGACTCTCCTGCATTCCAGGTGGATTCTTAACCAGCTGAGCTACCTTAACTATCTCTCCCCATTTCCCTCTCTCAATCTTAATGTCCTGGCAACAATCCCCTCTTCTTACTCTCTCACTATTCATGCAGCAACCCTTCACGGCCTCAGGCATTTTCTGCACCAGCCACTTAACCTGCCTCTTAGCCACCCATTCCTCCTTGTCCCTCAGTCAGGGACACAGTTGTCTGGAGCCTGCTCTGCCTTACTCTCCCAGATGCTCTCCAACAGCGGCTGGATGGCTACCAGTCATTCTTCCAGTCCCAGTCATAGCCTGGCTCACATTCTACAGCCAGCAGCAGGAGATGGGAGAGGGACTGTCCCACCCCCACAGGGATGGCAGGATAGAATAACAGGAAGTTGCCTCCCATCCCCTCTGCAGCTGGAGTGATAACAGCTGTCATCTGTGTCCAGAAAACAGAAGACTCAAGAGGAAAACAGCAAACAGGCCGAGGCTGGAGCAGTAATGTTCCGACCAGGAGTTCCAGAGTTGGGGAGAAAGGAACCCAATGGGTGAGATATCAGCCTCCTCCCCACCTCTCCCTCCCTTCCCCCTTAATTAGAGTTACAGCTCTTAGCTATTCTATCAATACATTTGCAAGCATGCAAAATCACTTGAGTCTTGTCCGACTCTTTGAGACCCTATATGGATTGTAACCCACCAAGCCCCTCTGTCCATGGGATGGGATTCTCCAGGCAAGAATACTGAAGTGGATTGCCATGCCCTCCTCCAGGGAACCTTCCTGACCCAGGGGTTGAACCTGAGTCTCTTATGTCTCCTGCATTGGCGGGAAGGTTCTATACCACTAGTGCCACCTGGGAAGCCCATCCATTCATTTAGGCTTCACTTGAGTGCTTCATTTTGCAAAGAGATCTAACTCTTCAATAAATAGATTGAAACCACTGGCCTCTGGGCATCTTGGGGAAGCCGCAAAGAATCAGGACATTGCGAGGAGCAAAATAGGATGCCCAATGAGCAAGTACCCAGGGTCTACCCATTATCTTGGATCTTGACTTATTTAATGGAAAAGTTCATTTACAGCTCCTGTGGTTTCAACACCAATTAACTCTGAGGGTCTAGATACGTATTTTCTGTCAAATTATTCCTGTGATCAGCCTGACCTATAGTACCTATGAATTTTGTCAGATAATAATGACTGTGGGGTTGGGAAGGGGACACTGTGAAAGCACCAGGGAAAAACCCGCAGAGAATAACAACACTAGAACTTGAAATGGACCCTAAAGGTCCTCTGCTATAACCACCTATTGGATGCCAGATCCCTTTCTACTGTGGTCCTGACAAGTGGCCTTCTGAATTTATCTGGCAACAAGGGGCGCACAAGCTGAGAGCACATACCACCACTGAAATTCTTTCTCCTGGAAACCCATATCCTGCTTTTCTGACTATTTTCCCATAGACTTCTGTCCTGTGTCTCTTTTAATCCTCACAACCATCCTGTAAGGTGAGTGTCATTAGCCCCATTTTAACATAAGGAATCGAAGGTTCAGCATGGTTACATAAGTAAATTGCTCTAGGACATCCAGAACTGGGATGAAAACCAAGGTCTCCTTGACTGCAAAGCCATCTTTTCTTTATCTCTCCAAAGCACTGATTGTCCACAATCTGCTCTCTTTCAGCTCTGTGCTCTGGAGTAGCAGAGAGCAGCCTGGCTTTTTCTGTTCCTCCCACCCCCAAGCCTGTACAGGCCCAAAGTTTATTTAGAAACAGACACCAGTAGAGGCTGATCCCACTCATAAAGGTTATGTCCTTCGCTGATTGGTCTTTATAGGCTTCCAAAGCACAGTCTCTCTTCCAGCTCTCCAAAGCACAGTCATGACCACTCTTGGTACTTTCAGAACAAGTGAACATCACCCAAACCCCTCTCTGTCATCCAGAGATCCTTACATCGTGGCCACCAACCTACCTTTCTGAATGTATTGTCTTCTCTGCTTCATACTCACACACTCTGCAAGTACATGACTTTGTACCCATATTCTCTAAGAATCTTTCCTCAGTTAAGAAAGATCCTTGCCCATTTCTACTAAAGTCCACCTCCCAGGGTGGTTGTGATGATCTGATGTCATACACAAGATAACAGAACACGTTGCCTGACACATAATGAGCCATTAATAAACATCTTCCTTTATCTTAGGACAGAAAACAACTGTACTATTATTTTTATATATGGCTTATGGCTCTCACTGACTGTAAGTGCCTTACAGTTCTTAAGGGCAAGATGCCAATTTGCTTCATCTTTATGTTCTTTATAGAATTTAGAACCATTCATCGTCCTATGGACATTCAATAAAAATTCACCAAATGAATGAATGAAGCTGTCTTTTGATTAAGATTTCTAACCTACTGTAGGCTGTATCTTTAGAAGTTCAAGAAAACCCCCCACTAGTATGATCCTAGAGGACCTGGGTACATCAAATTGTTCTCATCCTAGTCACATTGCCAAACACAGAGGCGGTTGAACACATGGTATAAATCATGAACCCAAATTCAGATGAAACAAGCTTAGCTTTAGAATTCCTTCTTAGAGGAAATTGCCGCTTATTCTGTCTGATTCTATGCACAGTGTTGGTGATAACCCAGATACCATTTTAATATCCTTCAGCTGAATACTAAGTTACTGCTCAGCTATCACCACTGGCATCATTTATGAGCCCAGTTCTCCTCCCCATTCCCTGCCTGCTCATGGAGGACAGGTTAGAAATAGGCCCAACATCTCATTCCAAGCAGAGTCTTATTTTATTTTAAACATTTTTATGTGGACCATTGTTTAAGTCTTTATTGAGTTTGTTACAATACTGTTTCTATTTTATGTTTTACTTTTTGGCCATGAGTCATGTGGGAGCTTAGCTCTCTGACAAGAGATTGAAGCCACAGCCTCTGCATTGAAAGGCCAGGTCTTAACCACTGGATGGCCAGGAAGTCCCAGCAGTCTTATTTTAATCACTCTTTCCTTGCAACCCAGGTTGTGGTGGTTTTTCTTTGATTACCCACCAGAGAAATCCAAATAGCTAGTTACAGTCAACATCCCCATTGTATTATTCTATTTATAAAAGGAAAATTTTAAACTAAAAATAGAAACTATTTCTTCTCATGGTATTTGATTAATGTTTAATTAATGGTTCAGTTGAACAAATTAAAACTCCTTTAAACAATCCATCCCATTTATAAATACAGTTAATTCAGTTTCATAAAAGTGTGTCTGATTCCTCTATTCAAAGAGAGGTCAACAGGGTGGAGAGTTGGACCATTCAGTATATAATAGTAATTCTTATTTTCCATTCCAGGCAGATGGTCTGCATAGCATTCTTCCCAAGCAAGTCAAGCCTTTTTGCAGGCTGTCAGGTCCTTCCTGGGGTGACAGGTCACTGCCATTTCTTCCTACCAACATGCACTGTGCACAGACCTCTTTAGAGGTCCTGGGAACATGCTCAATCAACAGTAGGGCGTTACTCATAACCAGTAACTCCCACCTAGATTTTTCACCTGCTACAATATAACTAAGGCTCATTTTTCAAATAATATATCATAGCTCACTACTAATCAAAATGTACATAGTTTGACATAGTGGTGTGCCCCATTCTCTGGACTGTGCCTCCAAGCGAAAGTGAAAGTTGCTCAGTTGTGTCCGACTCTTTGAGACCCCAGGGACTATACAGTTCGTGGAATTCTCTAGGCTGGAATACTGGAGTGGGTAGACTTTCCCTCCTCCAGGGGATCTTCCCAACCCAAGGATCGAACCCAGGTCTCCTGCAATGCAGGAGGATTTTTTACTAGCTGACCCACAAGGGAAGCCCAGGCCTCCAACTGACCCATTAATTCCTCCTCACTCACCTTTTCACCTGGATCATCATTAAGTTACTGTTGCTTTATTCAGTCTCTCCTAATCTTTAACTAGAATTCTTCTACATAACTAGAATTTATATTTTAAAATGGCATGTCAGACTTCAATCCAGAAGCCTCTGTCTACAAGGATTAAGAGGAATGAGTTTTAGCTAAAACTGATATAAGATGAGGATGGGACAACTGGTTTAGACAAATGTTTTCATTAAAGGAACTTTCTCGCAAGTTGAAACAAGTTGCTGATAAACTAATCTTCAGGCTGGAGCATCTTATCGCTCAAATCCTATAAAAAATATGTTTCTCTGCTACTTTCTCTTGTTCTTCCAGATTCTATCTCCAGAAGAGCCTTTCCACTGATGAATGTTGATTGTGTAACATCTGAATTGCCAGATAATTAGTACTGTGGTTTGTTAAACTAGTTAAGGTATGAAAGAAGCAAAGAGGAATTATGACGGCTATCACTTTCTGTGTGTTTAAAATACTTTAAATCTCTTCCCTCTTATTTTACCTTATATAATCTCCCTGTGACCCCACATTGTTTAAATTCTGAATTAGATGTAACAGAATAGCCATAGAAAAACTACCTTTTACATTACAAGATGCCATCTCTGAAAAAGATCATCACCCATTCTTGAATAAAGGAAGTATAAAAAAATAGCACCTCTTATTTGGCAAAATTAAATAAAGCGCTTCATGTACACTGAGTTATAAGACCTAAGACCACTTGACATTTTTGAGTTTCAGTTTTTCATCTATAAATGGGATAGCAATAATTCTAAAGAAAAAAATGCATTCAGAGTGGTGCCATGACACTCTGAATGAGACTACCCTTCTTCTGCTGCTAAGTCGTTTCAGTCGTGTCCGACTCTGTGCGACCCCATAGACGGCAGCCCACCAGGTCCACCGTCCCTGGGATTCTCCAGGCAAGAACACCGGAGTGGGTTGCCATTTCCTTCTCCACACCTTTTTTCTGGAGGAGTCTAAAATGTTTCCCTACACTCGGGATTCTCAGTTAATATCCTGAGACCCACGCCACCTTGAACAGTACAGGTTGGACCATAGACGCCCACTCAAATCAAAACAATCCAGTATAAACTTGGCAGCAGCCAGAGACAAACAAGCATAGGACTTTTCTGCAGCACTCCATACTGAATATTTCCTAGGGGGCCCTATCAAATCCTCTTTCAAGACATTGCATGCAAGACGCATAGAAAACCAGATGATAGGGGCTTTCCTGGTGGTCCAGTGGTTAGGGATCTGCCTGCCAATGCAGGGGACATGGGTTTGATCAAGGGAATGTCAGTCCACTCCAATATTCTTGCCTGGAGAATTCCATGGACAGAGGAGCCTGGCAGGCTACAGTCCATGGGGTCACAAAGAGTCAGAGATGACTGAGCGACTTTCACTTCACTTCCCTTCTGGGAAGATCTCACATGCTCCAGGGCAACTAAGCTGTGTGCACAACTACTGAGCCCGNCTTGCCTGGAGAATTCCATGGACAGAGGAGCCTGGCAGGCTACAGTCCATGGGGTCACAAAGAGTCAGAGATGACTGAGCGACTTTCACTTCACTTCCCTTCTGGGAAGATCTCACATGCTCCAGGGCAACTAAGCTGTGTGCACAACTACTGAGCCCGCACACCCGGAGCCCATGCTCCGCAGCAAGAGAAGCCACCACAATAAGAAGCCCACTCCGCCCAACGAAGAGTAGTCCCCACTCACCCGGGCAACTAGAGAAAGCCCACGTGCAACCACAAAGACCCAAAATAAAAGAAAACAAAACCAGATGGTAGAGTAGCACAGAAAAAGAGCAAAGGGGCCTGCAGAATGAAGGCAATAAACAGAAGCATGAATAACTAGAAACATGATGTAAAGAAAATGAGGTCGGAAGAAAGTCGCTCAAGTAAAACATAAAGCAGAAAGGGATGGATGCTGAGAGTCTCACAAAAAAGTGGGTAAAAAAGTCTCACACAGAAAACGTAGTAATCAGATGAAGCAGTAGACACCGTGAGGGCAGTGGACAGTAGTTGCAGAAGTAATAAAAAATATAACAACAATAATAAAAATGATAATGATAATAGGAAATTCCAATTTCTGTGTGCCTGGTACTATTTTTAATGCTTCAAATATATTAACTTCAGCCCTGTGAAGTCTGTTTCCACTTCACAGGTGTGGAAACTAAGCCAGAGAGTTTAAATAGCTTTTCCAAGGTCACAGGCTTGGTGGTGAAGAACCTGCCTGCCAATGCAAGAGATGCAGGAGATTCGGGTTCAATCTCCTGGGTTGGGAAAATCCCTGGAGGAGGGCATGGAACCCCACTCTGTTATTCTTGTCTGGATAGTCCTGTGGACAAGGGAGCCCGTCGGGCTACGGTCCACAGGGTCGCAAAGACTTGGATATGACTGAAGTGACCTAGCATACATGCACACCAGAGGTCACATAGTAGGAAGTATGACTCAACCCAGTTTGGCATTAGAGTCTATGCTGAGAGAGAAGCAGAGTTACAAGGATGACAGACACGTAGAGATCCTGTTGAATCCTTAACTATGGGCAGGCTTGGTGGTCCAATGATTCTCTGGCTTTTCCTTCATTCCCCAGGAACTCACACTAAATCTCTGTGACCTGAGGTAAACTGAACATGCTCTAATGCCTTCCCACTTGAAAGAGGCTAACTAATACCATGACTTCAAATGAGATAATAAATGAGAGAATTTTACCTTCTGTGAAATAAATGGGACAAGTGAACTGTTTTTATTCTGAAATGAGATAAAAGTTCTGAAGAAGTGGTCTAGTGATCAAGTCTGATCACTGTTTGTCTCTAAATCCTGTTCTTTTTTGATACCATGGTGGGCCAGCCTCTGTCTGTCTTGGAGACATATTTTGCCACATGCTGTGGGAATTTCAGAATGTATTTGTTTTCAACATGTAATTATCATTACATATTAATTAAATATGATTATATTAATTACATGACCCTGTTCTACCTCATTCCTTCTCTAAGCAACTAGAATGAAGAGCCTGTGATTACAGGGGCAATGAACAAAGGCCAAAGGAAAAGGAGCTTAAATATTGCTTTATCTTTCTTCCACCTCTCATAGCAGCAGCCAGCTCACTTAGGGCCTTAAAGGAGTTTTAGATGTATCCTAATTACAGTGAGAACAAAGTCAGGATATATCTTACTACCATCTTCTTGTTTCCATCAACCCCAATTTGGTTTCATTGAGTATCTTTGTGAGAGTGACCATTTGTCCAAGGACAGACTCAGTTTTCTAGTAAGATTCATCTGAAAGGGTCTAAGGTTTGCTACCAAAAGGGCAATCAATGCATATTATGAATCAGTGATTCCAGCACCATGTTAAGAAGAAAAAGTATTGGAACCTAGATTTGACCCTGCTTTAAGAAAGGTTATTTTACCAAAAATTGAAATCTACTGAAATACTTCAGAAGATTAAGAATTTTATGTCTTGTACCAGAAATTATTTCTATATGATATTATTGCTTGAAAAAATATTAGTTTTGAGCATTTTATTTTAATCCATTCAGACCAGCTGGCTTTCAAAAGGTAATAAATATGTCAAAGAAATCATCTGCCCCTTTCCAAAGTGCCACTCAGAACCCCGTGACTTTCTTTACCTCCTAATGAGGATTAAATAATTTAAAAAGCTGTTAGTCAACTAGGAGTAGAAGGAAACTCCCTTAACTCAATAAAGGTTAGCTAGAAATGTGAATAGCTAACATTATATTTAATGGTGAGTGATGGGAGTTTTCCTCCTACCATGATTTTTAAAATACTGACTTAAACTTTACATTTTGAGATAATTATATATTCCCATGTATGTATTAGGAATTAGACAGATCCCATGTACCCTGTACTCAATTTCCTCAGTAACACCTCACAAAACTACAGTGCAATATCATAAGCGGATGCTCACATAGATACAGTCAAGATATACAGATGTGGTGATTTAGTTGTGTCCGACTCTCCATGAGATTTTCCAGGCAGTATTACTGGAGTGGGTTACCATTTCCTCTCCAGGGGATCTTCCCAACCCAGGGCTCAAACCTGGGTCTCCTGCATGGCAGGCAGATTCTTTACCAACAGAGCCATCAGGGCAAGATGCAGAGCATCCCATTTAAACAAGGATGCCTCATGATGTCCTCCATGGCCGCACCATCTCTCCTTTCACCATTTCCTGTGCTTAACCTGTCTCTTATACACATCTGCATTAGGGTTGTGTTCAGTTGCCTTCTAAAACTTTATTTATTTATAGAGTAAAAGAGTCATATGTGTGGAAATAATAACACTTTTGTCAGAAAGTCAGGCAGCAATACAGGAACTCTGGGGATCCAAATGCCACTTTCAGGAGCATACTTCCTCAGGAGCAGGAAGAGAGAGAAGGGAGGAGAAAGAAATTTCATGCCCTGCAGCAGAGATCCTAAGACCATAAATAAGCAAATTATCAGACAGTCTGCACTGTTCACCCTAGCAGAGTCTCTTAGCTCTGAGATATCCCTGTCCCTTTCCCCTCCCACTGTCCCCACCCCAACACACATACACACTCTCTCCTCCCCCTAACTGATAGTTCCTTGGCCATAAATAAAGAAAATAAACTATTTTTTTGATCCTGGAGCTCATCTCAGGCAAGACATTTAATGTCAAACTTTGAACACCTTTCTTGATCATCATTCATGTTCACTGAGAGCTTTAGTCCTAGAATTCTCACAATTCTGGAGGCTAGAAGTCTAAGATCAAGGTATCGACAGCACTGGTTTCTTCTGAAGTGTTTCTTTTTGTTTTGTAGATGGCTGCCTTCTGTATCATCAGTTGGTTTTGGGATTAAAGTGAAGTCACTCAGTCGTGTCCGACTCTTTGCGACTCCATGGACTGTAGCCTACCAGGCCCCTCTGTCCATGGGATTTTCCAAGCAGTAGTACTGGAGTGGATTGCCATTTCCTTTTCCAGCGGATCTTCCTGACCCAGGGATGGAACCCAGGTCTCCCACATTGTAGACAGATGCTTTACTGTCTGAGCTACCAGGGAAGTCCGGTCTTGGGGATTAAGGCCCAGCCTAATGATCTCATTTTGGGCTTCCTTGGTGGCTCAGATAGTAAAGAATCTTTCTACAATGCAGGAGACCCAGGTTCTATTCTTGGGTGGGGAAGATCCCTTGGAGAAGGGAATGACAATCCACTCCAGTATTTTTGCCTGGAGTATCCTGTGGACAGAGGAGCCTGGTGAACTACAGTTTATGAAGTCACAAAGAGTTGGACACAACTGAGTGACACACACACACACACACACACACACACAATGACCTCATTTTAATTTAATTATCGCTCTAAATACTCCATCTGCAAATTTCCTCATAATCTGAGGTATGATTAGGACTGCTGCATCTGAATTGCAGAAGGGTATACAGTTCGTTTCATTCACTCTGCTCTACTTGTCTTCACAAATACCTGTATAAATGTGTGTGTGTGTGTGTGTGTGTGTGTGTATACGTGCACGCCTGCGCTCGATCACTCAGTCATGCCTGACTCTTTGAGACCTCATGGACTGTACTCCACCAGGTTCTTCGGTCCATGGGATTTTCCAGGCAATAATACTGGAGTGGATTGTCATGCCTTTCTCCAGGGGATCTTTCAGTTCAGGGGTTGAACCAGGTTCTCCTACATTGAAGGCAGATTCTTTACTGCCTGCGCCACCAGTGAAGGCCCCATATAAATATTTACACCCGTATAAATCTGTAAGATTGATTCTTCTTACCACCAGGAGGAAAATCAGAGGTACTGAAAGGTCAGTACTTTCTCTGGCTGAACAACATGGCAATACAGGAGCTATATTAGTACAGTGATAGCGCTGGGTCGAAACCTCAGCTCTCTTGGCACTGAATCTACTGCTGGGCCCCTCCTGCCTTTTACAACCTGCACACCCAGACACCACTGCCAGAAAAGACAGTCCCTCTCTACAATTATAGGTTCTTGGACGGTCTCTGCCTTTGGTAGTTTTCAAAATAGCACAGTTAACTCTGATTCTAGCCAGGAGGAAAAAAAAATTCATTACTTTTCTACTCACACAAAGGCACCTCTTTGGAGTGCAACCAGCATACCAGAGTGTAGCCTCTTTATCTCATTCTTTTACCAGCTCCAAGCTGTAAGCAGTAAGCAGTGAGAAGTTTGCTGAGATAACCGGTGAGCAAGGTAACGCGTTTAAATGATAGAACAGGAAATCCATTTCTAGTTGGGACATGGATAGTGTTTTGATGTGAACAGGTCTAGAGTCTGGGCGGAAGACCTGGGAGTATTATAGTACAGAGTGGCAAGGAGGGGAGCACCAGATTTCTTCTTTCCAAGGAAAGGTTCTTTGGTGACAGGTGGGCCAGGAAAGCTTTTGTTGTGCTCTGCTTCCAGGTATAGTGGGATGAGAAGGGTGGCAGACCTCAGACAAGAGTATCCTCTGGTCTTAGAGACTAACATTGGGCAAGTTACTTTACCTCCTCACACCTTAGTCTCTTCTCTGCAACTTGATGCTTTCTGTTTCTCAAACTCAGCAGTCGTTGATAGGGTACACTGAATGTTCTTTGTACAACCAAGAGCATGACACATTATTTTTATTAAATTATGAAAATATGGAGACATTCTTGTATCTATGGGTAAACCAGACCACATCTTAACCAACTGATTAAAATGAGCATCACCAATAAGACCAGTTGGACTTGATATGCTTAAAGATAAGATACACTGAGGACTCATTATCACTTAAGTAATATCCTGGCCGCCAATGCATAAATCTGAATCTAATCATGAGGAAGCATTAAACAAACCTAAACTGAGGACATAATGCAAAATAATTTGTCTACTCTTAAAAAATGTCCATGGCATGGAAGACAAAGAAACCTGATATAGTCATCCAGATGAACAAATAAGACAAGTTATATATGACCCTGAACTAGATCCTGCTAGAGGAGAATTTATATAAAAGACAGCTGACAGGATGAGAATATGGATAGTAGATTAAAGTAATGCATCGATGTTAGATTTCCTAAATTTTATAACCATACTGTTGCTCTGGAACAGAGCATTTTTGTTTTTAGGATATATGTATTCAATTATTATAGAGTAGAAAGAATGATATGGGAAGGCTTTCAAATGGTTCAGAAAATTTATCGAGAAAGAAATTAATAAAGCAAATAGTGGCAAAATGTTAAATATTGGTGAATTGGGTAAATGATATGTAGGATTACTCATTTAGCAAATTTTCAACAAGTTTCAAATTATTTTAAGATGAAATCTTTTTTAAAATAATACATGTTCACTGCATAAAATCTTCTGAAGAAGGAAAATCACTTGCAATCCCTCTAGCCACAGATAAACATTAACCTTTTGTATATCTGGAGTTTCTTTGGAGGAAATTCACTGGTGACAGTTGCACGGGATGAGTATTTGTTGCGTTCACAAGTACAGGGGAGTGTGGAGGGTGGCAGATCAGGACCAGTAATTGGTTTGTTGGAGCCCGTGATCTAGTCTGGCCAAGGGTTCCCAAGAGGAAGTCTGCTGGGAATTTCTGGGAAAGATGTTTTTTTCCTCTGTTGTTTTCTTCTGTTCCTCAGGGACATGTTTGAAGTAGCCACCTTGAGACCAAAAGGGGAAAGTCAAGAAAATGTAAGAAAAGGTGATTCAAAACACTGATATTATTGAGCTGCTTAATTAATCACCTTAGCTGCAGATAATTCATCACACAAGGTAATAAATGTCCTGATTGGACTTCCCTAGTGGCTCAGTGGTGAAGAATCTGCCTGCCAGTGCAGGAGAAACTGGTTCAATCCCTGGTTGAGGAAGATTCCACATGCTGCAGAACAATGAAACCAGCACACCACAACTACCAAGGCTGTGCTCTAGGGCCTAGGAACTGCAACTACTGAAGCCCAAATGCCCTAGAGCCTGTGATATACAATAAGAGAAGCCACCAAAATGAGAAGCCTTCCCACCACAACTAGAGAAAAGACTGCACAACAACAAAGACCTCGATCGTCGATAAATAAAATTATAAAAAATAGATATCTTTATTCTTTAAGCCAATATTATCCAGGTATACTATTGCCTCCCACCTGTTAAACCTCTACTATTAAATACGACAGTCAACCATTTGCTTTGCTCATCTATCAATCACATTCAGCAAAAGATCTTCCAAAGGAAAATAAGTCATGTGACCAAATCTGAATTTTGAGCATGCGGCCAGTTCACCAGCTAGCAGCTAAAGAGAACACAAGTTTCCAGATTAAGACAGAAGCTGTGTGGTTTCATGCCCAGAAAGTGAGAAAGGAAGGTCCAATCTTACTCTCTGGTGCAGAGAGGCCCTAAGTGCTAGACAGTCACTGGACTTGCTTTGGCTTCCTGAAGAAGATACAGTGTGGGCAGTAGACAGCGAAGGAAGCAGAAAGGTTTGTAGTCCCTGGGGTGGCTCAGTATCTGTGGCCAACAGACAGGCTGGGTGAAGAGTGGACAACTGGCCATTCTAAGACTATGTCAATGATCTTTGCATCAACATGACTCCTGGGAGTAGTGATCAATGGTGGGTATGATGCTGGAGAGGGGGAACACAGCAGGTGGTATGTGGAAGCTTCAGTACTGGTGGAAGCTGTGCTTGACACAACAAATGTTACTTCATTGATTCATTAAGCCCTCACAGAGCTTACAATCTAGTTTTGAGGGGCTGTGTGTCACATGAAAAGGATTATTGTAGCCAGACAGATCTAGATTCAAATCCTGACTCTACCATTTATCATGGGACTGTGATCACACACTACTTAGCCTCTCTGGGCCTCAGTTACCTCCTGTATAAAAATGAGGATGATAACAATACCTGGCCACAAAATACTTGTAAGGATTAAATAATAAAATGTATGTGAAGTGTTTAACACAGTACATGGATCATAAGAACCGTTTCTTAAACAACACGACTCTTGTTCTTACTGTCATTTTTTTAATGTGTTGTTATATTGTTGTTGTTCAGTTGCTAAGTTGTGTCCGACGCTGTGACCCCATGGGTTGCAGCACGCCAGGCTTCCCTGTCCTTTACTATCTCCTGGAGTTTACTCAGATTCATGTCCAAGGAGTCAGTGATGCTGTCTAAGCATCTCATGCTATATTGTTAATTAATAACAATAATTGTTACTGTTGTTATTCATATTATAATTATTCACATTTGTACTCTTGTATTAAAGAGGATGTGCTTCCCTGGTGGCTCAGTGGTAAAGAGTCTGCCTGCCGTTGCAGGAGACGCCAAGTTTGATTCCTGGGTTGGGAAGATTCCCTGGAGAAGTAAATGGCAACCCACTCCAGTATTCTTGCCTGGGAAAGCCCATGGACAGAGGAACCTGGTGGGCTACAGTCCATGTGATTGAAAGAGTTGGACACAACTCAGCAACTAAACCATCACCACCACCACTACTACAGAGGATAGAATTTTGCTGAAATTAATCTACCCTAAAACTGAATGTAGCCATTTCTGCAAGAACACCAAAGGAGGTTGGGTTGAGTTCATGTGCTCCTAAAGCTGGAGTCAAAAATCATTCATTGCTATCTTCCTCAACACCTTTCACATAAGCACCTGAAAGCTTGAGTGTCACAGGCTGTGAAGGTCTTAGGAGTCACATGAGTATTCTCCCTCCAATCAGCCATAATCTCTCCTGGAAAGATTACCTCAACCTGAGAAGTAACAATGCACTTTTCCAAATGCACAGAAAACATCACTCACTTTGGAAGCAGTTTGTATCATTAAAAGTACCCCCAAGCCAGAGGTCTTTCAGAAAAGACTTTTCTCTTTCCCCTTAGTGCCTCACAGACTATATCTCAAGGAAGAAATTATGAAAATAAGAAACAAATTATTTCTGTACCCACACAAAGGAACTTTAACTGTGTAGTGTGGTCAGAATATCACATTTGGCATTGTTTTGAAAATGCCTGGATCTCATCAAGTGCCATCAGTAGGACATTTGGCCTTGTATGGGGCTGCTTATTCGTCAAATGCTCTTCATTTAGTAAACTCAAATGTCACCATAGACACTACTGCTTGTTTTTATTCTGGAAAACAAAACAACCACACAGACAACACAGGCATTTGGTAAAGCAGTAGTTCAATCACTGGGGGAAGCTAATGGCAACCCACCCCAGTACTCTTGCCTGGAAAATCCCGTGGATGGTGGAGCCTGGTAGGCTGCAGTTCATGGGGTCGCTAAGAGTTGGACACAACTGAGCGACTTCACTTTCACTTTTCACTTTCATGCATTGGAGAAGGAAATGGCAACCCACTCTAGTGTTCTTGCCTGAAGAATCTCAAAGATGGGAGAGCCTGGTGGGCTGCCGTCTATGGGGTCACACAGAGTCGGACATGACTGAAGCAACTTAGCAGCAATCACTAAAAGAACTCCCTTAACTCAAGTACCCTTAGTTTCATCCTTTACCTAGACCCAAATTTCACTTACACACAGTGACACCTAAAATAATAACAACAAAAGTAACCACACTTTTCTTCCTTCAGGCTTCCCAGGTGGTGCTAGTTGTAAAGAACGCACTTGCCAATGCAGGAGATGTAAGACAGTGGGTTCGTCCCTCCAGGGAAGATCCCCTGGAGGAGGGCACAGCAAGCCACTCCAGTATTCTTGCCTGGAGAATCCCATGGACAGAGGAGCGTGCTGCGCTACATTTCATAGGGTCACAAAGAGTCTGACATGATGAAGTGACTTAGCATCTTTTTCTAAGATAAAGAAAACTTTTGCTCAGAAACATTCCTTCCCTCAGTAAATAAGTCCTCAAATCTCATTGGTCAGAATTGAATCACATGTTTACATCTAAACCAATCGCTGGCAAGGGGATTGGGGCCCCTATGATTGCCTTGGTCTATCAGGATCTAATCCAGAATCACATCAAACAAGGGTAGATACCTGAGCAATAAGAGGAGGAAGTGGGAAATGGTGACTGTAGGGGTTCTGCTAGAATATTTTGTGCTTTGCCCTGTTTGTTAAGCAACATCACTCAGAAATTAGTAGTTGGTTAGTTCAGTTGCTCAGTCGTGTCCGACTCTTTGCGACCCCATGAATCGCAGCACGCCAGGCCTCCCTGTCCATCACCATCTCCTGGAGTTCACTCAGACTCACGTCCATCGAGTCTGTGATGCCATCCAGCCATCTCATCCTCTGCCGTCCCCTTCTCCTCCTGCCTCCAATCCTCCCCAGCATCAGAGTCTTTTCCAATGAGTCAACTCTTCACATGAGGTGGCCAAAGTACTGGAGTTTCAGCTTTAGCATCAGTCCTTCCAAAGAAATCCCAGGGCTGATCTCCTTCAGAATGGACTGGTTGGATCTCCTTGCAGTCCAGGGGACTCTCAAGAGTCTTCTCCAACACCACAGTTCAAAAGCATCAATTCTTCTGTGCTCAGCTTTCTTCACAGTCCAACTTTCACATCTGTACATGACCACAGGAAAAACCATAGCCTTGATTAGACGGACCTTTGTTGGCAAAGTAATCAGAAATCAGTCTGTATCAATAAAATCGGTCAGGAATTCCTAGGCGGCCCAGTAGTTAGGACTCCGTGGTCTCACTGCCAAGGGCTGGGTTCAGTCCTTGTGGGAACTAAGATCCCACAAGCTGTGTGACATGGCCAAAAATAAAATAATAAAATAATAAAATATTAGTTACAAATTAAAAGAAATAAAGAAAAAACCATCATCCTAAGCAGTCAAATTGAGACAAAAACCATGTAACACTTGGTTAGTAACTATTCTGTGACACTGAATATTAACCAGTCTCCTAAAAAACATGAGTGATAGAAAAAGAGATCCAAAAACTGAATTAAAAAAAGAAAACATGTAAAAACCAAAAACTTAATTGATTTACACTTCATGAAGTTATACGAAAATTGAAACTAATCTCCTAGGTAACTAACAGGTCCACCCTCACACACACCATCCCCCATTTCAAACTAAGTGTGCTGTGGGCAATTTCTAACTTTCTCCAGTTCTGCTTGGCCATAAACCTGGGAACCCTTGATTTGAAGATACTGTCTCATTCAGCCCTAAACTAAGGTGAGCAGTACAGTGTTAGGCGAAATTTTTCTGGCCAAATAACTTAATTTTGCTTCCTTGGGGCCCAGTAAGAACTGGGCATCTTACTACATTTGTTGGCTCAATCTGTTCTCTCCTCTCTAGCCTAGGATGGTTTCAGGCTCTGTAAGAATGGCTTTAGCTAGCATAACTGGGAAACTCAGCTGCCGTACACAGACCATGTTTTCCTCTTTCCCCTTTAATCTTTTATTCAGGTGCAAACCTCTCACGGATCTTTTTCCTCCCTCATGATGCCCTACCCCTTATTTTAAACTTTGACCATCTCGCCCTTGCTGTTGTTGCTGTGGTTCAGTTACTCAGTCCTGTCCGACTCTTTGCGACGCCATGGACTACAGCACGCCAAGTTTCCCTGTCCTTCATCAACTCCTGGAGCTTGCTTAGACTCATGTCTGTTGAGTCAGTGATCCCATCCAACCATCTTCTCCTCTGTCACCCCTTTCTTGCCCTCAGTCTTTCTCAGTATCAGGGTCATTTCCAATGAGTCAGCTCTTCGCATCAGGTGGCCCAAGTATTGGAGCTTCAGCAACAGTCCTTCCAGTGAATTTTCAGGGTTGATTTCCTTTATGATTGACTGGTTTGATCTCCTTGCTGTCCAAGGAAATCACAAGAGTCTTCTCCAGCACAGATTTCTCACACAGATATCCATAGCTTATTACCCTTCAGCTTTTAAATATTCTGAAGCAAAGTTAGAACCAAACATGGAACAACAGACTGATTCCAAATTGGGAAAGGAGTGCGTTAAGGCTGTATATTGTTACCCTACTTATTTAACTTATATGCAGAGTACATCATGCAAAATGCTGGGCTGGATGAAGCACAAGCAGGAATCAAGATTGCCAGGAGAAATATCAATAACCTCAGATACTCAGATGACACCACCCTTATGGCAAAAAGCAAAGAAGAACCAAAGACCCTCTTGATGAAAGTGAAAGAGGAAAGTGAAAAAGCTGGCTTAAAGCTCAACATTCAGAAAACTAAGATCATGGCCTCTGGTCCCATCACTTCATGGCAAATAAATGGGGAAACAATGGAAACAGTGACAGATTTTATTTTCTTGGGCTCCAAAATCACTGCAGATCATGACTGCAGCCATAAAATTCAAAGATGCTTGCTTCTTGGAAGAAAAGCTATGATCAATCTAGACAGCATATTAAAAAACAAAGACATTACTTTGCCGACAAAGGTCCATCTAGTCAAAGCAATGGTTTTTCCAGTAGTCATGTATGGATGTGAGAGTTGGACCATGAAGAAAGCTGAAAACTGAAGAACTGATGCTTTTGAACTGTGGTGCTAAAGAAGACCGTTGGACTGCAAGGAGGTTAAACCAGTCAATCCTAAAGGAAATCAGACCTGATTATGCATTAGAAGGACTGATGCTGAAAATGAAGCTCCAACACTCTGGCCACCTGACGCAAACAGCCAATTCATTAGAAAAGACTTAATGCTGGGAAAGACTGAGGAGGGCAGGAGGAGAAGGGGATGACAGAGGATGAGATGGTTGGATGGCATCACTGACTCGATGCACATGAGTTTGAGCAAGCTCCGGGAGTTGGCGGATGGGGAAGCCTGGCGTGCTGCAGTCCATGGGGTCCCAAACAGTTGAACAGGACTGAGCAACTGAGCTGAACTGAACTGAATCATTCTGAGGAAATATTTCTTAGTGATTACGCTGCTAGTATTGCCATGGTCATATGGGCAAATAATTTCTGTTATTATACATATAGATAATGTGGTGTCTAATAGTCCCAGTTTAGATTCTTGCTTTTGTGGAAGTTACATTTCTGTGGGAAGATACAGATAAACAATAAAGCTGATACATGAGTAAATTATATATTATATTAGAAGTCGTGGCAAAAAATAGAACAGAGGAGAACAATTGGGAGGGACAAGGAGGGGATGAGAGGACTGCAATTTTAAATATGACAGTCCTAAGAAGTCTCATTAAGAAAATGACATTTTAAAAAAATGAGATATAATTCATATAACATAAAATCCACCATGTTAAAGTATAAAATTCAGTGATTATTTAATAGATTCACAAGATTGTGCAACTATCATCATTATCAAATTCTAAAACATTTCTTTACTCTAGAAGAAATCCTGTGCTCATTAGCAGTCACTCCTCAACCTCAGCCATTCATCTACCTTGTCTCTCTGAATCTGCCTGTTCTGGACATTTCACATCAACGGAATTGTACAATAGGTGACCTTTGTGTCTGATTTCTTCTGCTTAGCATAATTTTCAAAGAGTCATCCATGTTATAATATGTATCACTACTTCAATATTTTTGTAGTTGAACAGTACTCCATTGTACAGATACATTAAAAGCTGGTTAAAAAGTAACTGCGGTTTCAGACTGTAAATTTTAAATCATTATAACTAGGTTCAAACACATGTTTATTAATTAGAATAAAAACTATTACAATCAACACATTTTTGCCAATGAGAAATAAGTTTGTTTATTCCTTTAACATAAAAATCCATATTTCAGGATTCAGTGAACTCTTGGAAAGCATTTTCTGCATTCTGCTGGCTGTGGAAGCATTTCCCCTGCAAAAAGTTGTTGAGGTGGTTGAGGAAGTGGTAGTCAGTTGGTGAGCGATCAGGTGAATACGGCAGATGAGGCAAAACTTCATAGCCCAATTCATTCAACTTTTGAAGCGTTGGCTGTACAGCATGTGGTCAGATGTTGTCGCGGAGAATATTTTGGCCCCTTCTGTTGACCAGTGCCGGCTGCAGGGGCTGCAGTTTTTGGTGCGTCTCATCAATTTTCTGAGCATACTTCCCAGATGTAATGGTTTCACTGGGATTCAGAAAACTGTAGTGCGTCAGACTGGCAGCAGACCACCAAGTTACCTTTTTATGGTGCAAGTTTGGCTTTGGAAAGTGCTTTGGAGCTTCTTGGTCCAACCTCTGAGCTGGTCATCACTGGTTGTCATATACAATTCACTTTTTGTTGCACCTCACAATCCAACTGAGAAATGGTTCATTGCTGTGTAGAATAAGAGAAGACACTTCAGAACAACAATTTTTTCAACTTTGGGTCAGCTCACGAGGCACCCACTTATTGAGCTTTCTCACCTTTACAATTTGCTTCAAATGCTGAACAACCGTAGAATGGTCGATGGGGAGTTCTGGGGCAACTTTTCACATAATCAGCTTTGAGGATGGCTCTCAGTTAGTCCTTGTCACCGTCTAATGGCCAGCCACTGTGCTCCTCACCTTCAAGGCTCTCATCTCCTTTGCAAAAGGTGTTTCATCTCCTTGAAACACCACTGCATTGTATATTTGTTAGCAGTTTCTAGGCCAAATGTGTTGTTGATGTTTTAAGTTGTCTTTGCTGCTTTACCACCCATTTTGAACTTGAATAAGAAAATTGCTTGAATTTGCTTTTTGTCTAACATCATTTCCCTAGTCTAAAATAAATATAAAATAAAGAGCAAGTAATAAGTCATTAGCAAAAAAAAAAAATAAAGTGAGAAATGTGCATTTAAAAATGATGTACAATATAACCACTTTTATTTAAGAATGTATTCTAATATCAAACGTCAAATTTCAACTATGTAAAACTGCAATTACTTTTGCACCAACCTAAATATCACATTTTGCTTACCTGTTCATCAGTTGATGGGTGTTTGAATTGTTTCTGTTTTTCAGTTGTTCTTAAATTCTGCTATAACATTCACATACAGGTTTTTGTGTGTATATAAAATTTCAATTCTTTTGAGTTATAGGCCATTGAAGGCCATTGTAAAGATTTGGGCTTTTGTTCTGAAAGAAATGGGAAGCCTTTTCATACTGTTCATGGGGTTCTCAAGGCAAGAGTAATGAAGTGGTTTGAAAAAGACCTGATGCTGGGAAAGACTGAACGCAGGAGGAGAAGGGGACGACAGAGTATGAGATGGTTGGATTGCGTCACTGACTTGACAGACATGAGTTTAACCAAGCTCTGGGAGTTGGTGATGGATAGGGAAGCCTGGTTTGCTGCAGTCAATGGGGTAGCAAAGAGTTGGACACAACTGAACAACTGACCTGAACTGAAATGGGAAACCACGGAAGGTCTTTGGAGCAGAGGGCTAATGTGATTTGACCTACCATATCACTCTGACTGCTAAATTTTATGTGGGCAAGGGTGGAATCACGGAGAATCAAAGAGAGAATTGGTGGATATTTGCAGTAATGGCAGCTTGCAAGGTAGTGGGTATCAGGGAGGTGGCAAGAAGTGGCTGAACTCTGCATATGTCTTTAGGATACAATCAACAAGATTTTCTGCCAGACTGTGAGCAAAATATAAAACAAAAGTAAAAATTTGGTGTTCATTCATTTTTACTGCAGGAAATAGTATGGCAAAATCATTTCTTTTCTTTTAGTTCAGGCCCTAAATTCTTAATTAGACAATATAACATGTTTTAAAATATTGTCCATGATAATAACAATAATAACAATAACACCCTACAACCTATTAAACATTATTAGATCCTTTAATTCAACTATCTCATGAGGCAGATATTATTTTCCTCAATTAATTAATGTGTAAACAAAGATGTGGTTAACATCTTCCCTAATTTTTGTTCCCCTTTTAAACTTCAGACCAACCAGAAAAAGTCAAACATGTACCCGCCAGCCACTACATAGGATGCCCTGCTTCTGGTTAGTCCACCAACATCTTCCCCAGGCCAATAATCTTCAATTAGGGCATAGTCGAAGCCTTCCTCTTTTTCCCCTATAAAGCTTTCCCACTCCTCTGCCTTCTTGAGTCTCTGCTGAAACACATGTAGTGGTGATTGACTCCCTTGCTTTAGCCACAGATAAATAAGCCCTTGTGTGCTCTCATTTGGTTAGTATTCTTTTGCACAGGTGTCTTGAGTCAAGTTTCTGGAAGTGGAGCTTGAAATGAAGGCCTCAGTTTAGATTTGAAAATGAAAGTGAAAGTCATTCAGTCATGTCTTAACTCTTTGCAGTCCCATGGACTATACAGTTTTTGGAATTCTCCAGGCCAGAATACTGGAATGGGTAGCCTTTTCCTTCTCCAGGGGATCTTCCCAACCAGGGGTCAAACCCAGGTTTCCCACATTGCAGGCAGATGCTTTACCATCTGAGCCACAACGGAAGCCCCAGTTTATGTTTATAAGAGAATATCCTCAAGGTCATAACATTTAAAGAGAGTGGTGGGAACAGGACTGAAAAGAGGGATAAGCTGGACTGCCATACATTTGCATTAGAGACCTTAAGCGATCCCATGGGAACTCTGAGTCTGGAATGGCCCTTCAGAAATGTACCCTGGCCTGGATCAGTCATTGGATATAAGAAAGGTAGAAGAAACTTAGGTGTGAAACAGGTCTCTCTGACCAAAGGCAAATCCCAGGGAAGATGCTAGCTGTGAGATCTTAGCAGCCAACACTCTGAGCAGCTGGGGAACAGTCTTTGGGTTCTATTTGAGTGAGGATGTGGGGGTGGGGGACAGGTGGAGATTGGCATACAGTTGGCAGCAGATCGTGACTTGAATTCAACTTGGAATCCAAGTTTAAAGATCCTTTTGCTCCAGCATAGCTGTGTTCACTCAAAAAAAAAAAAAAAAAAAAAAAGGCAAATGGAGAGTCTGACACCACTCATTTTCTTTTCTCCTAATCCAAAACCAAGGCCATATTTGTAAAGTGATTCCAACATTTTTTGTAAGTGACCTTGAGCATAGCAGTTGACTCAATTGAATATGGCATATTAAAGATCTGAAATAAAACACCAACTGAAGCAGTAAACGGAATTACCACACGGAGACATTTTTATCACCTTAGTATTACATTGCTCTGCAAAATGTTTCCCTCTCTCAGTAGAGAACACTGTGATATCCAACTTTCCAGCTTGAGATGCTAACAAATGGGAAATAAATTGATGTGAAATAGCACCATTTCTATTTTCAGGGTCTTCATCCCACAGGGAAAATAATTCCATCTTAGTGAAAATCCTAATAAAACATATCTTGGAAGTTAGTAAAATATTAATTTATTCTTTAAAAGAATCTAGTTCCTCTACCTTACTTCTTTATTTGTGTTATATACTTATTGCAATAAGTAGCTTTATTTGAGCTAAACTTGATGCTTCTATTTTGGTATTAGAAATAAATCAGCTGATACTATTCCCGGCAGTGAGAGTTTACCTGAAGCTTATAAAAAACACACTCCAAGTTCTGTCTACAAATTGGTCTGAACAGTCTTTTTATCTATAAACAAGTCGGTGACTTTATTCTGTCAGCATATTCTCACTATCACAAGACCTTTTGAATACATTACTCATTGTTCCCAGAGCTTTTAGCTCTTTCCCTTTCCGTATGTCCTGGAAATTCCCTCATTCATCCCCCTGACTCCTAGCCTGCCCCATAAATTTACTCACCTCTTGTTTAACCTTGTATGAGATCTCAGTCAAATTAAAATTCCAGGTAACTGTTGCCCATAGGATAGCATGGTGGTTCTTAAACTCTGAGCCCCAAGAATCACTAGGGGAAATGATTAACATAGAAAATATTAGAGATTCACACTAGACCTAAAGATTCAGAATTTCTGGAAGTGTTGCTCTGTGTGTGCTTAGTTGCTCATTCATGTCCTACTCTTCGTGACACAACTGTAGCTGCTAGGCTCCTCTTTCCATGGGATTCTCCAGGCAAGAATACTGGAGTTGTTTGCCATGCCCTCCTCCAAGGGATCTTCCCAACCCAGGGATCAAACCCAAGTTTCCCACATTGCAGGCAGATTCTTCACTGTCTCAGATGGACTGTATAGTCTATGGGGTTGCAAAGAGTCAGGCATGACTGAGTGACTTTCACTCACTCACCCCGAGGAAACAAAAATTGAAAGAGACACATGCATCCCATTATTCATAGCAGCATTATTTACAATAGCTAGAATATGGAAGCAACCTAGATGTCCATCAACAGATGAATGGATAAAGAAGTTGTGGTATATATACACAGTGGAATATTACTCAGCATAAAAAGGAACATGTTTGAGTCAGCTATAATGAGGTGGATGAACCTAGATCCTAAAGTGAAATAATTCAGAAAGAGAAAGATAAATATCAGATGTGAACACATATATATGGAATTTATAAAAATGGTACTGAAGAATTTATTTGCAGGGCAGCAATGGAGAAATAGATATATAGAATAGACTTATGGACATGGAGGGAGGGGAGGAGAGGGTGAGATGTGTAGAGAGAGTAACATGGAAACTTACATTACCATATGTCAAATAGAGAGCCAACTTGAATTTGAGGTTTGTCTCAGGAAACTCAAACAGGGGCTCTGTATCAACCTAGAGGGATGGGATGGGGAGGGAGTTGGGAGGGAGGTTCAAAAGGAAGGGGATATATGTATACCTATGGCTGATTCACACTGAGATTAAGAGGGGAAGAGAGGGTGAGATGTGTAGAGAGAGTAACATGGAAACTTACATTACCATATGTAAAATAGATAGCCAACTTGAATTTGAGGTTTGTCTCAGGAAACTCAAACAGGGGCTCTGTATCAACAGATGGGATGGGATGGGGAGGGAGTTGGGAGGGAGGTTCAAAAGGAAGGGGATATAGGTATACCTATGGCTGATTCACATTGAGATTTGACAAAAAAAATAAAATTCTATAAAGCAATTATCCTTCAATAAAAAAATAATTAAAAAAAAAAAAGAATCTGCCTGCAAGAGATGCAGTTTGATTCCTGGGTTGGGAAGCTCCCCTGGAGTAGGAAATGACAACCCACTCTAGTAGTCTTGCCTGGAAAATTCCATGAAGAGAGGAGCCTAGTGGGCCCTCTGGTTGAAGAGTCAGACCCGACTGAGCACGCATGCGCACACACACACACACACGCACACACACACGCATGTACACACATATCTTGCTTTACTTACCTGTTTCTCACTCTTATTTTCTGCTTTTGTGGCACCCCAAGAAATTGTTAGCATTTAAAATTTGGGTTCAATATATAGTTTCAAGGAAATCCAGACTAGGAATATTTTTATATTTAAAAGGGTAAAGTTTGATTGTATGCATGTGTGTGTGTGTATTATGTGTTTGTGTGGATATACATAGTTACATAAAAAGTGAAAGTATTAATTGCTCAGTCATATCTGACTCTTGCAACCCTACAGATTTTAGCCCACCAGGCTCCTCTGTCCATAGAGTTCTTCAGGCAGAAATACTGGCATGGGTCACCAAGGTGAAGTAGTTAAATCAGGAATTATTGACCTGAAATCAAACTACTTTGGTTCTATTTGCTACACTGTCTTTTAGAATCTATATGACATCTTGACTAAGTTTTTTTTTTTTAATAAAAGGATGATAACTTCAGTTATTGATCATCTACCTTAACCCATCTTTAGATGAGAAAATCCATTAGAGACATGGAGCAAAACTGAATGTGATATAATAAGATCTTAGCAATTTTAATAATACTTTTTTTTACTGTTATTATATTATTATCATTATGAAAGCATCATATTATACACAGTCTTCCAACACAGCAGTAAAACTGATGAGATTATTTTTAGAGCACTTTTTTGTGATGAAGAGAAAATAACTTGGCAACACCACAGAATGACACGTTTAGTTGAATAAAGCAAGTTGCATGGCCATTTCTCGTTCAACAGGAAAGGAATGTACACTCCTCATTGTTGTTATTAACTCACTAAGTAGTGTCAGACTCTGTGCAACCCAAGCACGCCAGTCTTGCCTGTTCTTCACCATCTCCTGAAGTTTGCTCAAACTCATGTCCGTTGAGTCATTGCTGCCATTGAACATCTAATCTTCTGTCACCTCCTCCTCACTCATCTCAGCCTCGTAATCAGGTGAATCCGATGAAGTTTTATACATCTCAAGTTGTAGTTCTCAAGGAAGTTTTCATCACTTCTCAAGATGACCATAAGCTCCTCCTTCACCAGTTAGAAATCGGGTTTTGTAGCTACTCCTCAGTTGCCAACAAGTGGGAAAGAAATGGAAATGCCATCTACTGTATGAATATTAGCCTTAACAAAGATGTAAGAGTCTGAAATTTGTGCTGCTAGAATCTTGACAGCAACAAATTTAAGGAAATTGACCAATGCAGTACACAGGCTATACCTAATGACTAGCTAGGTTCAGGTACACTATCTGAATCCATCCAAGATGCACAGCTAATCAAAGGAACACAGCTTGTTACCCAAGTTACAGCAAGTTTCAGCAAAAACTATTCACTTCACTTTTTTTCTCTATTATGCTTAAGAAAATCACTCAGGCATGTCTGATACATCTGGCCTTAGGCCATTTTACCTTGTTAACAGGCTCTCCTACTAGGACAATGGGAGAGAAAGTGTCATTCAGTGGTTAAACCTGTAAGTTGTGTCTTGGGTGAGAGGAAGAAAAAAAATGAAAAGCATATGTGATAATGGGATCAATAAAGCATCAACAAATAAAGCCCATATACACTATCACTCATTTAATTTCTTCACTTATACTTTAAGGCCCTTTTCTAACCACTCTTCCAGTATTATAGGATATAAAGTTGTCTTTGCCAAGGAAAATAGTCACAGAAGGATGAAACAACAAACCATTCATCATGTTGGCAAAACTTTCAGAGCAGCCAAAAATCAGTCTTAATTCAGGTACCAGATGTATACAGATGTCTGTATTGGATGACTCAGTAGATTGATCATTGCCAAAATCATCCAGGGTTCTCCTACTCAGCTAAGTGATTAACTGGCAAGGCAGGTGGTTTCCTGACTTATTAAACACTGGACTGCAACCCTGGAGATGTGTCAAATTTGTGACAAAAGAAAAAGATTGCATCATAAAAATAGATGAAGGACCAAACAGGAAATATTTCAAGGTATGCCAGTATAGAGGATAGCTACACAAAAGAACATACTTCACCGTGTTGCTGCTGTTCACTCGCATCTGACTCTTTACAACCCAGTGGACGGCAGCATGTCAGGCTTCCCTGTCCTTCAGTCTCCTGCAGTTTAAACTCATGTCCATTGAGTTGGTAATGCCATCCAACCATCTCATCCTCTGGTGTCCCCTTCTCCTCTTGCCCTCAGTCTTTCCCAGGACCAGGGTCACTGTACATCTTAGCAGATGTCTTGGACAGAATATCATGTCAAGCTAGATTCTTCCTATTCTGATCATCACATAAAACAATCTAATAAAACACACACACAAAAAAATTTTTTTTAATAAATTTAAAAACAATAGCATATTTTGGGGCTTCCCTGGTAGCTTAACTGGTAAAGAATCTGTCTGCAATGCAGGAGACCCTGGTTCGATTCCTGGGTGAGAAACATCTGCTGCAGAAGGGATAGGGTACCCACTCCAGTATTCTGGCCTGCTCAAAGGCTATATGGTCAAGAAAATAAAGATATCAGCATAAGAATCTGCATACTGTGTTTATTTGTAATGTTTAGATTTGATAGAGTGTTAGTATATTAACTATCTGCTTGCTAAAACAAAGAAGGAAATATAATTATTAAATTTGTAATATTTACATTAAAACTAGCAAAAAGATTCTATAAAGTATCAAATTTCTCAGTAGGCCAAAAATGCTATTCTTATTCTCTCCCTCCAGAAGAAGAAAAAAAAAATGTAGTTTCTGTGTAACTAGACAAAAAATTCATGTAGTTTATTAAATAGAATGAACACTACACAATCTGGGCAATTTTGACATAGAGTTTAAAATTGATTTAAAACACCAAGTTTGTACAAGTGGATTTAAAAAGGTTAATTTATTATGCTCTCATGTACTCAGAATGGGAAGACTCATATAAAACCTACAGCAAAATGGCTCTACAAGAGCATTATTGCTTAGCAATAATACACAACCCTGTACTAATTTATTCTTTAACTCATTCAGCATTAATTGTGGGTGTAAAATATATAAAGATTCATGCTGCAAATAAAAGTATATATTGCCATAAGTTAGAAGGGTGTTCTCTTTTAAAGATGAGCCTTTGAATGCAGATATCTGGTAAAAAAATTTATGATAATTTTTCACATGTGTCAGGATGAAAATATGAAAAATTTTCATAGAGCCTGTGGCTAGGTACTCAGTCTAGGAATGAGGGAAAGATATTTGACAGAGTGATCAATTTATTACTGTGTTCTGTGTGTTTAACCTGATATTTTTGCAGTTTATATCATTTGGTTTCATTTATATTATATAATATATGTTATTTTTATTAGGTATTTGTGTTTTCCTCATATTCAGTCATTTTATCCTGCTCATATGTTAACAAAATTGCCTTGTAAATTTTATTCTTTATTAAAGATTTCATATATGATCAAATATTTTTAAAGAAAACAGATATAATCTAATTCACCTCTTTCACTAACACATGGCTGCTTTCATTCACTAAATGTTTCCCTAGGGATATGAAGGTATGAAAGTGAATGGACAGGTCTTGAATTGGATGACAAAGGAAGAATAGAAAGAGCTACTTGGTAAAATCAGGAAAAATTTTACAATATGTGTAACATATGAGTTGAGTCTTAAAGATTAGTAAAAAATAATTTCCAGATGACAAATGTGAAGAGTGTCTCAGGAAAGTAAAGCTGTGAAATACCATGAAAAATTATGTTTTTACCGTAATCCCATTTTTCTTATTTATGGCAATGTTTTGACAAAGCTTTTTATTCAATTCCTCATGATACTCTAGGGCACAGACAGACCCTATTAGCAAAGCTATCACTCACATCTGTCTACACTGAGGTAATGGTAACACTATACTATCTTTTAAAGATTTCAGTTCAGTTCAGTTCAGTCGCTCAGTCGTGTCCGACTATTTGCGACCCCATGAATCGCAGCACGCCAGGCCTCCCTGTCCATCACCATCTCCCGGAGTTCACTCAGACTCATGTCCATCGAGTCAGTGATGCCATCTAGCCATCTCATCATCTGTCATCCCCTTCTCCTCCTGCCCCTAATCCCTCCCAGCATCAGAGTCTTTTCCAGTGAGTCAACTCTTCGCATGAAGTGGCCAAAGTACTGAAGTTTCAGCTTTAGCATCATTCCTTCCAAAGAAATCCCAGGGATGATCTCCTTCAGAATGGACTGGTTGGATCTCCTTGCAGTCCAAGGGACTCTCAAGAGTCTTCTCCAACACCACAGTTCAAAAGCATCAATTCTCTGGTGCTCAGCCTTCTTCATAGTCCAACTTTCACATCCATACATAACCACAGGAAAAACCATAGCCTTGAAATAATTTTTTAAATGGTAATCGTTCAAAATAATATATTCATTTATTGCTACAAAGTGGACTGGTGGCTTCCTGAAATGATAACAAAAAAGGCTATTGAATACTTGACACTAAAGGAAAGTAAAAGTATTAGTCATGTCCTACTCTTTGTGACCCCCATGGACACTTTCAGGCTTCTCTGTTCATGGAATTCCCCAGGCAAGAATAATGGAGTGAGTGGCCATTCCCTCCTCCAGGGAAGCTTCCTGACCCAGGGATTGAACCTGGGTCTCCTGTACTGCAGGCAAATTCTTTACCATTTGAACGACAGGGGATTGTATTTAAATACACATCAACCAGCCTTACTTGTAGAAGTAATACAGATGTCAACAAAAAAGCAGTCCTAGGTTCTAGAGAATATTTTATACCTTTTTGTGTGGAATTCAGCATCAAATAAATATTATTTAAAAATTGTATGACATTTTCAACCTTAGAAGATAATGCTGCACATTTTGAATGAAAAATAGTTTTAGTATTATTAATGTATCTTTCAATATTCTCCATTTTGAAAATAACTTTCACCTATTTTATTATGCAAAACCAATACTTTATCATTCAAAGCAAATACTTTATCTTTTGGTAACACATTTCTATTTTAAATGATTTTATATGGTTTTGAATGATTTTATAAACAAAAACATCATTCAATTTATGGAAGAAGAAAAATATTTATGATAATATTTATGGATCCATTTTGTCACAGAGTTACTCTTTAAGTTATTCTGCAAGTTACTTAACTTAAAGTTACTCTTATTTTACCACCTTTAAGCTACTCTCCTTCCTCTTTTACTTTCCAGTCTACACATTCAAATGTAGTTGGAAAAAATAATTTATTGGATGAGTTTGCAAGAAAATTTCTTTAAATTGATTATTGAAATTAAGACATAGAGTGTTTTTTGTTAAATATTTTGTTAAATATTTCAACATGTCACTCCCAGCTCTTTCACTTTTGTATCCTCTGTTTTTAAGTTATCTGTTATTTTATATATCATCCAATTGATCCTCCAGAGCAATAAAGAAGAAATCCATTCTACTAAAGCCACAGCAACAATATTAACTGTTTGTTTTTGGCTTTTTTGTTTTTTCCTTGACTGTAGATTTAAGTTACTTGCATAAAATGAGTCCAGGGATGCTATATTTTGCATGGGTTATAGTTTGAGCAGCCCACAGTTTTAGAGTACTTACATTTTTCGGGATTGATATCGATGATGATGTTGGCAGAGCCCTCGCATCTCTTTTTCTGTTCCATTTATCTGTCTCAGTGAGGTGGGTTCTTTGTGTTGAACTTTAGGATACAATCCACGCAAATTGATGTTATCTAAACAGAATATGTTTGCTGAATGTTTTTATCCTTAACCATATTGTAAATGGCAACTGTCCTGTGTGTAATAGTCATGCACAATTTTACTATGCTTCTCATACTTCTTTTTGATAAATCAGTTTCTGTTCACATACTAAAAATGGCCAATAAGTTTTCTTTTAAATATCCACCTTTGTCTCTTTTCCCTTGTTATGAATTATTCTACAAGTCATGCAGAAGCTTTAATCATTACTACAGATAATTTTTTGGTAATTAAATAAATCACATACAAGTCTGTTTTGCTCTCAGAGCTGGGCTTGTAGTAGGACTAAACAATCTGTAATTAAATACTGCATGAATAATAAGATATTTTTATAAAATTGTTTTTAATACATACCTTGAAAATCCCAAATTTAACATTCATGGTTTTTGGCATTTGGGAACAAACTTAAAATATGTTGCAATTTTTATTTTTGTCAGAAGATAAATATATTATCTTTGCATTAGCATTTAGCTGTTGTTAGCCAGCCAATATAATGATATCTCTATAAAATCCTATTTTTTTCTTTTATTTTCATATTCACTGTGTATTATACTTTTTAAAAAGTCCTAAAATGTGTAAATTACCTTATTAATATTTAAATTATATTAATAAAATATATCTAGTATAGTCATTTTCTTGGGCTTCCCTGGTGGCTCAGAGGTTAAAGCGTCTGCCCGCAATGTGGGAGACCTGGATTTGATCCCTGGGTTGGGAAGATCCCCTGGAGAAGGGAATGGCATCCCACTCCAGTACTCTTGCCTGGAGAATCTCATGGAGGGAGGAGCCTAGTAGGCTACAGTCCATGGGGTCGCAAAGAGTCGAACACGACTGAGCGACCTCACTTCACTTCAAAGTCATTTTCTTATGTGTGATAATTATAGTGAGTCTTGTCAAGAATATATATTTTTAAATGTAGCATGTTGATTTGGTTAGTGTAGATGCTTGACACTTTTCAACAGTTCAGGNCCACTCCAGTACTCTTGCCTGGAGAATCTCATGGAGGGAGGAGCCTAGTAGGCTACAGTCCATGGGGTCGCAAAGAGTCGAACACGACTGAGCGACCTCACTTCACTTCAAAGTCATTTTCTTATGTGTGATAATTATAGTGAGTCTTGTCAAGAATATATATTTTTAAATGTAGCATGTTGATTTGGTTAGTGTAGATGCTTGACACTTTTCAACAGTTCAGGAATATATATATATATGTATATATATATACACTCTCATATGCATGTATATATTTATATATGTATGCATTCATGAAAATATATCTGTGTTCATAACATGTGAATACTTTAAACAAATGTGACAAGACATCAGCAAGTAAGTTTATGTTGTGGGTGTGTTGGTGTTCCTATTGTCACTTTTTAAACATTTTGTATATTTAAAATATTTCATAACAGCAAAATCCAGTGTTCTCTTACTTCTTTTGATCCATTACCCCTGTCTATTTTGTTTTTATGTATGTCTTTTCACTTTTCCTTTTTATTCTCTTTAGTGACTGCTTCAAAATTTAAGAAAACTATCATACTGTGATCTATCCCGTTTTAGAGGTACTTTGAATTTTATGGAGATATTGTGAATAATCTCTCACAATTTCTAGGAAAGAGCATGGCATGTCTGTATTTCCAGGTTCTCCTCTAACCATAACTTCCCTCAAAAAGTTATTGTATAAAAAAAAAAAAGAAAAAAATTGCTTTCACTTACTTTAATGTCATTTTTCTACTTGGAATGCTTATTTCTATTTTTGCCTCATTAAATATCAATTAAGAAGTTTTGGTTTGGTTGCCTCTTCCAGAGTAGCTTCCCAGAGCTGATAGTCTCAGATGTAAAGAAATAACACATTGTGAATGATTTTATTAAACATGTTGAGGTTTGCTTTCTGACTGATAATGAAGAAGGCATTCATAGGGCCTGAACTCCATCTTAGGCCTGTTCATGCTGATCATGCTCAGCCACCTTTCCAATGGACTCTGAACTCTGTGTTTAGTGCCTATGAAAACAACAAGAGAAGGATAAGACCCCCTCCAGAAAGGGGAACCTTGAAGATCGTATCTAGGTTACTCATCGCNTGCTGATCATGCTCAGCCACCTTTCCAATGGACTCTGAACTCTGTGTTTAGTGCCTATGAAAACAACAAGAGAAGGATAAGACCCCCTCCAGAAAGGGGAACCTTGAAGATCGTATCTAGGTTACTCATCGCCTAAGAGAAACCATACACTAATCACCCCTTGCTCCAGACAGGCCATATATTTTTCTGTATCTATCAGAGTGTAACCTTGGGTTTATTGATTATTGGCTAATTGACTGTTTGAGCTCATGAGCACATAGCACGTGAATGATGGGGTTATTGGGATTGTATTTTCCTTGCTTTATGTAAGTCTCAAGGAATTTGGAGTGGTAAGTTCAGGCATGTACACATGGGGTATAAAAGATCTTCACAAATGCTGGTCGGGGTCCTTGATTAAGAGGAGACTCTGCCTTGGGCCCGCTGGTGTAATAAACTGCACTCCACTATTTGCATTGTCCTTCTGAGTGAGTTTGTTTCCCAGAAAACGTGGCTACAAAAATAATATGATGCTCTTCATGATCAATGTTCAATAGGTATAGACTTATTTTTCAGTTTGTGCTTTCAAGATATTTTTACTTACAGGTCTTTAATCTGACATTCCAGCCTATTCTGGGCTTATCATACCAAACTTTACTTTCATCATTAGTGGTTAGAATAATTGTTTTGCAGTGTTGTCTAATATGAATAAAGTTGTGTGAACAGTCATACACAAGTTTGTACATGTACTTGTTTTAATATTTTTTGGGTAAACTATCTTTAATTTTGGAAGAATTCCCAAAATGTTTTCCACAGTGAGTCTACCATTTTACACTCTCACTTGAAATGTATAAAATTTTCTTCACAGCCTAATCAAAAACTTTGCAACTTTAGTGAGTGTCTTATAATAATTCAGTTTGTTTCTCTTTTTTCCATTATCTTGATGACTAGTAATGTAGTAATGTAAATAATTTTGTTTACTTTTCATATTTTATATATCTTCTGAACAGTTCAGTTCAGTCACTCAGTCATGTCCGACTCTTTGTGACCCCATGTACCGAAGCAGGCCAAACCTTCCTGTCCATCACCAACTCCCGGAGTCCACCCCACCCAACAAGTTGGTGATACCATCCAGCCATGTCATCCTCTGTCGTCCCCTTCTCCTCCTGCCCCCAATCCCTCCCAGCATCAGAGTCTTTTCCAATTAGTCAACTCTTCCCATGAGGTGGCCAAAGTATTGGAGTTTCAGCTGTAGCATCCGTCCTTCCAATGAACACCCAGTACTGATCTACTTTAGGATGGACTGGTTGGATCTCCTTGCAGTCCAAGGAACTCTCAAGAGTCTTCTCCAACACCCCAGTTCAAAAGCATAATTTCTTCAGTACTCAGCTTCTTCACAGTCCAACTCAGACATCCATACATGACCACTGGAAAAACCATAGCCTTGACTAGATGGACCTTTGTTGGCAAAGTAATATCTCTGCTTTTGAATATGCTGTTTAGGTTGGTCATAATTTTTCTTCCAAGGAGTAAGTATCTTTTAATTTCAGGCTACAGTTACCATCTGCAGTGATTTTGGAGCTCCCCAAAGTAAAGTCTACCACTGTTTCCCCATCTATTTGCCATGAACTGTTGGGCCCAAGAAAATATGATCTTTGGATTATGAATGTTGAGCTTTAAGCTAACTTTTTCACTCTCCTCTTTCACTTTCATCAATAGGCTCTTTAGTTCTTCTTCGCTTTCTGCCATAAGGGTGGTGTCATCTGCATATCTGAGGTTATTGATATTTCTCCTGGCAATCTTGATACCTGCTTGTGCTTCATCCAGCCCAGGGTTTCTCATGATGTACTCTGCATATAAGTTGAATAAGCAGGGTGACAATGTACAGCCTTCGCATACCCCTTTCCTAGTTGGAATCAGTCTTTTGTTCCATGTCCAGTTCTAACTCTTGCTTCCTGATCTGCATATAGATTTCTCAAGAGGCAGGTCAGGTGGTCTGGCATTCACATCTCCTTCAGAGTTTTCCACAGTTTATTATGATCCACACAGTCAAAGGCTTTGGCATAGTCAATAAAGCAAAAGTAGATGTTTAGAACCCTCTTGCTTTTTTGAGATCCAGCAGTTGTTGGCAATTTGATCTCTGGTTCCTCTGCCTGTCCTAAAACCAGCTTGAACATCAGGAAGTTCACGGTTCATGAATTGTTGAAGCCTGACTTGGAGAATTTGGGGCATTACTTTACTAACGTGTGAGATGAGTGCAATTGTGCAGTAGTTTGAGCATTCTTTGGCATATCCTTTCTTAGGGATTGAAATGAAAACTGACCTTTACCAGTCCTGTAGCCACTACTGAGTTTTCCAAATTGGCTGGCATATTGAGTGCAGCACTTTCACAGCATCATCTTTTAGGATTTGAAACAGCTCAACTGGAATTCCATCACCTCCACTAGCTTTGTTCATAGTGATGCTTCCTAAGGCCCACTTGACTTCACATTCCAAGATGTCTGGCTCTAGATTAGTGATCACATCCNGTGGCCACTGCTGAGTTTTCCAAATTTGCTGGCATACTGAGTGCAGCACTTTCACAGTATCATCTTTTAGGATTTGAACTAACTCAACTGGAATTCCATCACCTCCCCTAGCTTTGTTTGTAGCAGTGCTTCCTAAGGCCCACTTGACTTTGCATTCCAGGATGTCTGGCTCTAGGTGAGTGACCACACCATTGTGATTATCTGGGTCATGAAGGTTTTTTTGTATAGTTCTCCTGTGTATTCTTGCCACCTCTTCTTAGTATCTCCTGCTTCTATTAGGTTCATACCATTTGTCTGTTATTGAACCCATCTTTGCATGAAATTTTCCCTTGGTATCTCTAATTTTCTTGAAGATATCTTTAGCCTTTCCCATTCTATTGTTTTCCTCTATTTCTTTGCATTGGTCACTGAGGAAGGCTTTCTTATCTCTCCTGACTATTCTTTGGCACTCTGGATTCAAATGGTGTATCTTTCCTTTTCTCCTTTGCTTTTAGCTTATAATCTTTTCTCAACTATTTATAAGGCCTCCCTAGACAACCATTGTAAGGCCCCAATTCAACTGAAGTAAAACTGGAGAGAATTCTGTTCTTTCCTTTCTGAGATATCAGAGGTCAAAATGGGGGGAACAACCACCCATGAAAGTGATACTTAGTAGTCTCAATGTCCACACGGTTGGTGGAGAAGTGAGGCTAGTAGTTTGAAAGAAATGTTTTTAAAAAAGTATGCAAAGATTCATTGTGAGTCATGAGGGTAAAGATAACTGCTTTCATTTTTTTCTATCTTTTATCACCCAGTCTCTGCATAACTGTAATGTCCTTCACAAAACATGCTCTAGTGTTTTGTTTCTTAATTTTATTTTTAATTGGAAGATAATTACTCTACAACATTGTGATGGTTTCTGTCATATATCAGCATGAATCAACCATGGGTATACATATGCCCCCTCTCTCTTAAACTTCCTTCCTGTCTCTTCCCTGTCCCACTCCTCTAGGTTATCATATAGCACTAGCTTTGGGTTCCCTGCATTAAACAGCACATTCCCGCTATCTACTTTACATATGCTAATGTATATGTTTCAATACTACTCTCTCAAGTTATCCTATTTTCTCCCTCCTCCACTGTGACTGTAAGTCTGTTGCTTACATCTGCATCTCCTTTGAAACTGCCTCGAAAACAGATCACCAGTACCATCTTTCTAGATTCCATGTATATGTCAGTATACAATATCTTTCTCTTTCTGATTTACTTCACTTTGTATAATAGGCTCTAGGTTCATCTGCCTCAGTAGAACTGACTCAAATGCATTCTTTTTTCACAGCTGAGTCATACTCCACTCTATAGTGTTTTTTTAAAAGTAAGTTAACCATCATAATACAAGAACAGCCAGAATTTTATTGGGAAGAAAGTCAGTAGGGTACAGTAAATTCTGTATCTTTAAGAGGGTAGCAAGTCTTCCACTTCCCAATTCAAGAAAGGAGCAAGAATCTCCCGCAGTTCCCACATCCTGTGGTGCCCAAGAATTGTAGGGAGCACCTTTTCAAAGATAAATGTAGCATCAAAAAACAGTATGTAACATGAAAGTCCAGTCAAGGTGAGGACATAAAACATGATGAAAATCCTCAGGGCACGTTTCCTAGAAGGAAAGAAACACATTTGTGGTTAAGAACATCTGAAGGATGTAGAGAACAAACGAGTGGCTACCAGTGGGGAGAGGGCAGATGGGAGGGGCAAGATAGGGCTAGAAATTAAGAGACACAAGCTATTATGTACAAAATGAATAAGCGACAAGGATATATTCTATAGTACAGGGAAGTATAGCTATTATTTCATAATAAATGTAAATGCAGTATAATCTATAAAAATATTAAATCACTATGTTGTATAAGTCTGTCCAAGAGCGTTCAACATGTCTAACTCTTTTGCAACCCCACAGACTGCAGTCCATCAGGTACCTCTGTTCATGGGATTTCCCAGGCAAGAATACTGGAGTGGATTGCCATTTCCTCCTCCAGGGAACCTTCCTGACCCAGGGATTGAGCCCACATCTCCTGCAATCACAGACGGATTCCTTACCACTGTCACCTTGGAAGCCCCTTTACCTGAAACCAATATGATATTATAAATCAGCTATACATCAACCAATTAATCAATAGATAGATAAGTAAATAAACAAACAAAAGAACATTCTGAAGAAAATCACACTGATGTGACTCCTGGTTCCTCCATCTGTGTAGCTCTACAGCTTCAAGTGAGTAATTGAACTTCTCTTAACTGCTGTTGACATCTGCAAAAGAAGGAACTTGGAGTAGATAGACATAAGTCCATCCTAGGGCTGGCATTGGAATTCTAAGATTCTATAGCCATGAGACAATGAAACCCTGGATACTGTGGAGTTCTTTTCTTTGAAATGCTACTGGTTACTGCCACCCCTACTTCACTTGTGAGGTACAGGAAGTCCATTTGAGGAGAAATAAGGGCACAGCCAACTAGCTAGATTTTCCTCAGGGTACAAAATACCATGTGACAACATGATATTGAAAGGTTTGCCTTGGAAATGAGCAGGTTTCATTCTGTCATGTCTGAGACTTCATTCAATACTGCATTTCAGACTCTTGTTGACTGTGATGGCTACTCCATTTCTTGCTTTATAATTAGTTTAAACATGTTATCTAACATATTGACTTTTCTGTTTTATAAGGGTTCCATGTGGACTTTAATCCTTCATATAATAGACATGGAATTTTATCATAGATGTATATTCCTCTGATTTTCTACAACGTCATTTCATTACCCATGGAGAAACTTTTCCTTGGATTCTTCAGTATCTCTGCATGGTCTATATATTCTGAATAAAGAAAACTGATAAGTTATCATAGAGAAAGAGAATCTCTCTCTTTACATCTGCAGGACTGTAAACACTTAGAAGACTTGTTTACATATATATTGTTTTATTGTACCATGTGCTCAATCACGTCTGACTCTTTGCAACCCAGTGGACTGTAGTTTGACTGGTTCCTCTACCTCTGGGATTTTCTAGGCAGAAATACAGGAGTGGGTTGCCATTTCCTCCCCCAGGGGATCTTCCTGACCCAGGGATCAAATCTGTGTCTTCACTGGGAAAGTCTCTGTGTGTTCTTCTCCAGGGGGTAGGATAGGCAGATGTATTAGCAACATATCTCACAGTTTTTAGTTTCCTCTTCTGTAGTCCATACTGAGTGTATGTGACAGTCTGGCTGTCAGGTGCCCCGTGGGAAAACGGGTGTGGAGAACTAACACGAAACACTGCTCTGGCTGGTTTTGCTCGTATTTGTTTTCTTTTGTTTTTCTTCGAGTAATATGTGTTTTGTCCTTTGATCCAGACGTGCCGTGTTTTTCTCAGAGTATGTTATAAAACCGGCAGGCTAACTTGTTAGCTTATAAATAGGGTCAAATTTAAGACTCTTCACAGTTTCACACAAAACTTAAGGCAATAGAAATGGAATACTGTTAGAGACATGTTTAAAAGGAAAATTGAAGGCGCATGAGTGATTAAATAAGTGTTTATAAGGCAGCCTGAACAGATGTGGTACCAGACAGTGTGGACTGTATTCGTCAGAGTAGTCGCCAGCGCGGCATGTACTCAGAATGAGTTGCCAGCGGCCAGTCCACGTCAGACCAGGAAGTGAATAATTGGGAAGAAAGTGCTCCTTGGGCTTCTCTGTGTTCCTTGATATCCTGCACATTCTTGGCAAATGGAAATGACAAGAGGACTCTTCCTGCTTACTCCCAGAACTATTTACTTGCCCTTCAAGATTATGAAAAACTAGAAATGTCTCCCAACCCTTCCCGAAGAGAGCTTGTTTATATTATAGAAGATAAGGTTCCTCTCTATATGTTTCCAGAAGGAAGAGGGACAGATATGCCAGCAGACCCTATGTAAGATTGGAATCTCTTACTTTGGAGCGCTCTTCTCTCACTCTCATCTCTCTTCTATGCCCAGACCCACTACATGTGCAGGAAAACCTCTGGTACTCTCTGTGCTACTCTGTGGAAATTGGAGTGTGGGGAAATAATGCAAAATCCTTTTGTGCCTCAAGGATGTCTGCTTCTTCAGCAGGAACATCAGACCTCTTTATGAGAGAAATCAAAAAGCACCTATTTATATATGTGTTTATGTGTGTGCATGTATAAGCATGTATTTCTACATGTAATTGTGTATGTTAACAGAATTCAGGTCAGTCTCACAATGTACCTATTATATTTGGGTTTCTTGAAATTATACTCTAAAACTAAGTATTAAAACATGCCTAAATATGTTTATATTCCTTACAAATACTGTTTTCCTATGAAACCTTTTGCAAGAATTTTGTTACTGTATATCATTATAATATTTATCTAACATTCATTTAGTCATTATTCCCCATTTAAGATTCAAATAAATTTGTCTACATTGATTATTAAAACAGACCAGAGAAACATACAGTAAAAATAGGAATTATAATAGTAATAAGAAATCTACCCAAAGAACACAAATTGATTATTTCAGATTAAGTCTAATTCCTTGAATGCATTTTATTTAATAACTATAATATTTTCACACTTAAATTTGTAGTTTAGATTATTCTTAATGTGCCATTCAGAACCTTTAAAATTACTGTAAAAATTGAGTGCACAGTTATTTATTTTCTTGTACCAGTCATTGTAATTAAGGCTTTAATATGTTATTTGACATACAATTACTTTTTGCAGTTTTCTCAATTATGTCTCTTCTATTCACTGCTCAAGGTCAACCTGATTACTGCAGGGACTTTTTGGCTTTGTTTTAATTGAAGTCATTAAAAATAAGGAAAATAATGATAAAGGTTATTGAGCTTCAAGAAATCATCTTGCCAAGTGTACTGAAACGATATTATATGACATAGTTATTTAAGATTTTTTAGCAAGATACTTTATACAATAAAATGATGTAATGGCAAAACAGTTTAGTAAGTTCAGAGATATTCAAGAATTCTTATTATACTTATATATAAATATAAAAATATCAGCTATGTCCAATTTTTTTCAAAAATAATTTAAATACTGTTGCAGAAAACATGTGTATGAGCATGTGACTACCACATGACACAACCTTTTCATTCGTGGCTGTTTATCTCAGAAAAATAAAAACTTAAGTTCACACAAATACCTACACATGAATATTCATAACACTTTTATTCATTAAAGCTAAAAACTATTATCCATCCTATTGTCTTTCAACAGTGAATGACTAAACAAACTGTGGTACATCCATACCATGGAACACTACTCAGCAATGAGGTGGTAACGAATTATTGTAATGTACACCAACATGGATAACTCTAGGAGAATTATACTAAGTGAAAAATGTTCATTTTAAAAGGTTACACTCTGTATAACTCTATTCCCATAAAGTATTTGAAATTATAGTATAAATAGTTGCCTAGGAAATTAATTTGACAATTTTAGAGAAGGGTGATTTTTTAAAAGAATTTTTCAAAGCTGTTATTGCTCATGTAAATCTGAAGTAATATAGGCATAACAGTGATATAGTAAATAGTTCTGAGAGTAATTGCAGCCAAAAAGACCTCCATATTAATAGCACAATCATGATAATCACACTTACATTCAAGAGACATATGTCTTAGTATACCTACTGTTGTTTTTGTTTTAGTCACTAAATCATGTCAACTCCCTCACAACCCCACGGACTATAGCCCACCAGGCTCCTCTGTCCATGAGATTTTCCAGGAAAGAATACTAGAGTGAGTTGCCATTTCCTTCTCCAAGTATACCTATATTAAGTAATAATCACCTGTATTTCATAAAATTAATTTTCATTTGTTAAATATAAATCTTATAATTCAACATTAGCATTAGCAAATATTCTCAGTCATTATTTTACATACAATAATTACTTTCCTTTTCCACTTCTGTCCTTCTGATGATTAGGATATTATGAGATACTTTCCCTGAATGTTTCCAAAGGACAGATGGGAAACATGTTGGCTCTTCTTGCTTACACAATTTCCTATTGAGTGTGAAATTAGCAGGAACATCCTAAACAATTATGCCTGGTTATCAGTGAAACTTCATCACAAATAAGCTTTAATGCTGATGGGAAATTACCTGTTTTAGGGAGTTCCAGAATAACAATATATCCTCTAATTTAATTTTAACAGTGTCAGCTTCCTGGTCTCAAAGTATAATAGTAATTCTATTTAAATTATTTGTGATTGAATAATATGTTTGAAAATGAATAAGACATGTCTTATTACTCCTAAATCATGATGGGAACACACTGAATTAAACAGTAAGAACATCTCAAAAATACTAGAATAAAAAAATGTATTGTTCAGTGTTGACTATCAGACTAGATTTGGGGATGGTCCATAGTGAAATACTAGTCTTTGGAGTTAGGTTTTAAAAAGAGGCACTTGGGAATAAAAGATAGAAACAAATTATTTATCATTTGTCCCATCAAAAGGTAGAGTATATTTTCACTCCCCTTGAATCTGGGTAGACCTGAGATTTGTCTCATGAACAGAATTTGGCAAAAGAGAGACTGCTTAAACCCTGAAGTTAGGCTTGAAGAAATCTCCAGCTTCCACTTTGAAAGTTTGAAATCTTCCTTCCAACCTCAGAGACGCTCAGACTACACTGGGAGAACAAGGGCTTCTGGTCAAGTGCCCTAGATCATTCCCAAGCCAATGACTAGCATCACCTGCCAGCTGTGTGCAGAAGTCATCTTGAACATTTCCAACACAGCTGAGTCTCTGGATGCCTGCAGCCTCATTAGATATCACATGTAGCAGAAGAATTACCCAACTGGGCCCAATTAACCTACCAAGTTATTCATAAATAATAAATGGTTCTATTTTAGCCTTCTAAATTTTGGGGTAGATTGTTATACAGCAACATAACAGATAACTCAGATAACTGAAACACGGGGAAACAGATTTTCTAAATTCCAGTAGCTCCTTTTGCATAATTAGAGAAGACAACCACAAACTTTGTACACTCTATTGCTTATAAAGGTTTTTCTTACATCTTTAAACTGCTTGTCACCAAATTTGCGGTAAGTCAGAGCAAAACCAACTTACTCCAGGTATGAATCATCATTCTCTCTAATCTTTGAAAGCAGATGATTTATTTTTCTTAAGTTTTCACTGTGCTATTCTTTTATTTGTCAGGTTGAAGTACTCCTTGCATCTGAATGAATTGGAAACTCCTTAAAAATTTTAAAAAAATGAAAAATATTACTTTTTTTTTTTCAAATTCTGACTTATTCTATTTGATCTTACATCCTTATAGTTTAAGCAGGAAAACAATGTACATTTCTACAAAATACTCTTTAATTGCAAACTGCATAAAACTTACATTATCATATAGATGGTACAAGAGCATAAAGCATAAAAGTTTAAAGATCATGAGCTAAAGTTCATAATACCAAAATTCAGTTTCAAACTACTACATTTCAGAGTTTTGGCTATGTTTTTCTTTTTTCTTCTATGTAAATCGAGGTCAAAATGCCTACATAGCCACTCAATGGTTAATGGTGTCATTTGAATGAAATAATTAATAAGCAGCTTTGGGAGAATTTTAGTGAGGGTACAGAGCAAGAATCCAGGCATCTAAATGTGGATGAAGCTGGGAGACATGAAGAGGGATGGATGATAGTGAGAGGTTGTATAGAGGGTCTTTAGCAATCAAACATTGCAAGGTAAAATGAAGTTTAAAGATGACATTAGTAGTTGAATCATGGGAAAAAAAGGCATAACCATCAGTAAACAAATTCATAATTATGGCAGATTATTGATGAGATGTTTTAAAGAGAAATCTATTCAGGATACCTTAAATTTGCACTGGAGAGACAAGTTTCTTCATTTCATTATTCTTCTGAAAAGCCACAAAATAAAGATCACTGAAGTAACAAAATCTAAGTATATCTCTTACATATAAGTGATGAATCAAATTACAAAAATTCAGTATTTTCAGAGCACAAAATATATAAATTATAAACAATTTGTCAAGTTACGTTGCCTCTGATTGAAAACCTATTTTTAATTTAAATTTAAAAGTCTTGTTATGTCCTTTGAATTACTGATTTAACTTTAAAAATGAATACTAAAAACTGTAGAAATGATTTGTTAACAGAATTTCTGATTTTAATACAAACTCTCAGTCACCATGTTTTACATTCACAAAAGCAACAAGAAGAATGACAAAACAAAAGAAAAAAAAGTTCACGTTTTGTTTGCAGTAGAACTAGAAGACAGAATAAAAAACTCCAGTTTTAGTAGAGGTTGTTAGAGAGAGCCAAGATATGTATAATCTAAAGAGAAAGAAGCAGAGAAAATATGATAGAGTATTAAAAGGGTCCAAGGGTAAGGGAAGGGGAGTTCATGTCTGGGAGTTTGTGTACACCCGTGGTGGATTCATGTCAATGTATGCCAAAACCAATAGAGTACTGTAAAGTAAAATAAAGTAAAATGGAAGTTCTAAAAAAAAAAAAAAAAGAATTCCTTATTGCAAAAAAAAAATTATAAAAATTAAAATGACTAGAAAATATGAAGGTAAAGTCTTGTCATGAAATGATTAAAGAAAACCATGCTGTTTTTGAAATAAGTTAAAATGTGATATGAGCTTGAACTCTGTCAGAACATCCCTAGGACATACTTTGGTCATAACTGAGGGTACAAGTTTCTACAAAAACATCACAGACAAGGCACTCAGAGAAACCAATCTGGTTAAGGCTGTAATTTGGGGGAAAAAAATATACTTTTCAGTTATTGACACTGAAAGTTTGATCTGGCTCCTTCTCTTTATAATTATCTCAAACTGCCTTCAAATAGATGCTCTGAAAAAATCTATTTCATTCACTAATTAATAACAAAATAAAATTAAGATATATAGATACAATAATACTGTAAGGAAATATAGAAAAGAGTCACACTAAGCAGAAAGATATACAAGAACATTTTTTAAATATTTCAAAAAAATATTTGAATTTTGTTGAAATAGATTACTACTTATTCAAAGAAGTTAATGATGTAATGTTGTCTATGAAGGAAGGTCACAGAATAAAACTATATAGATACAGAGGAGAATTAGTGAGAAATAAGAATCAATGTGAGAAAACTGATTTAAGTGGAAGTTGAAGGGGAAAAAATTTCTCCAAGACTGTATCAAAAAGAGCAAGGAATAATACAACTATGGAAAGACCTTGAGAGGTGTGAAGATATAGAAAAAAAGAGTGATCTTTTTAAACACTAAGTGGAGAAGGGGAAGCTGTTAAATATGATTAGAAAGAAGTTTCACTTCAGTCATCGGGGAACTAGTTTGCTAAGGAGTAATCTAGTTGTAAAGAAATGGGCGGGGGGGCAGGGAGTCAGATAGGAAGTTTCAGAAGACACAGATGAAAAAGATGCTGAAGCAGGAGAAGAAAAATAAGAAAAATGAGGACAAGAAGTAAGAGGAGGTAGAGGAATATCAGGAGAACTAGAAGAACCAAAACAGCAGGCAGACAACAGCACCAACAGAGAGCACACTAGCAAAGCATTAAATCGCTACTGATTTTCATACTGAATATATTGCGCTCAGAGAAAATCAAGTAAAGACAAAAGAGAAATCATTGATCAGAAGTAGCATGAAAGTGAAAAGCACAGAGGGTGATCAGATATGAACATTAGACAACCATGATTCAAAGATTTGAAAACAATGTTAAAAATGGGAGATTATTTAAAGATTAAAGTGGATATTTTCAAATAGAAGTTAAAAATTATATGAATGAATTAACAGAAACTGAATACTCAAAAAAGTCTGTCAGTAAGAATAAATGTAAAGAAGATAACTCTTAGAAACACAACAGGAAAGTAAAAGTGAATGTCAGTCACTCAGTCCTGTCCAGCTCTTCGCGACCCCATTGAGTCCATGGAATTCTCCAGGCCAGAATACTGGAGTGGGTAGACTTTCACTTCTCCAGGGGATCTTCCCAATCCAAGGAGTGGGTAGACTTTCACTTCTCCAGGGGATCTTCCTAATCCAGGGATCAAACCCAGGTCTCCACGTTGCAGGTGGATTCTTTACCAGCTGAGCCACAAGGGAAGCCCAAGAATACTGGAGTGGGTAGCCTATCCCTTGTCCAGGGGATCCTGATCCAGGAATCAAACTGGGGTCTCCTGTATTGCAGGTGGATTCTTTACCAACTGAGCTATCAGGGAAGCCAAACAGGAAGGTGGTGCAATACTGCTGCTGCTGCTGCTAAGTCGCGTCAGTCGTGTCGGACTCTGTGCGACCCCACAGACGGCAGCCCATTGGGCTCCGCCATCCCTGGGATTCTCCAGGCAAGAACACTGGAGTGGGTTGCCATTTCCTTCTCCAATGGTGCAATACTAAGACAATGAAAAAGACTTATAGGAGTCAGAAGATATAAAAGGAGAAAAGTTCAATGAAGGAATATGTAAAAAGATAGTTAACAGTTTAACAGGAACAATGTTACTCATTCCTGCAATTCTGGTAAGTAAGCATTTCAAATTTTCAATGGCTTATTGCAACGATTCTATATTTTTCTATTTCAAGGGCCTGGTAGGTCTACTATGGTTCAGCTGATCTTAGCGGGGCTTACCAGCTGGACAAATATGAACTTCACACTTCCAGTCAGGTAAGACTGACTGTGCCTTCATTCTAGATCAATGTCAGAAATGGCAGCAGCTACCTGGAGCATGCTATTCCTAATGTAGGTCACAAGAGATTGACCCAAATCATACAAGCACAGTTAAAGTTTCACTTTTAGTCTTACAAACTAACATTGATTGGCCAAAACATACCCAGTACTAAGTAGATGGAAAAGTATATCCTGCCTAGTTGGGCAGAAGTATAGTCACATGTCAAAGGTCATGGGAGTATATTTCTCTACATGGATCAAATAACAGAGAATAATTTTCTAAGCTACTTATAATGAAAACTGTTAAAGAATGAAACTATATCTTAAACATACTAAAAGAACATACTTTTCAATTTACACTTTTATGGCTCAAAAAACCCTTTAAGAATATTGTGCCGTGAACTTTTCTTAAAGCTATTACTGCAGATATAGATCAGGCAACTAAGTAAAAACTAGGATACCATATTCTCTCCCTCAGAATACTGATTTTGAATACTATATATATATACACACACCTATATATAGATATATTTTGACATAATGTGGGAATTAAAGTGAATAAGCAGATGTGAATATTTCAACCCTAAAAATGAGAAAAATTCAGTGAAGAGAAAATAACTGAGGAACTATAAATTTTGTAGTGGTCTACTTTGCAATAATTGCATGTGAAAAAATATTATTAAAGCTGACAAATAAAGCAGCAGTATATATTACCATGTAGAGCAGTGAAACAAAAGCAAGAAAAATAATATTGACAAAACAGGTGATAGAGGAAAATATAAGTGTCCTCAGCAATAATTATATATTTTGCTTAAATAAATGTAATATTTAAAGTACCATACAACTTTATAACATTACTAAGTAGTGGAGAAAATGAAAACCATTCTGCAAAACAAAAGAAAAAGAAAAATTCACAGAGAAAAGAATTGAAAGAAAAAAAAAAAAAAAAAAAGGAGACAAAAACAACAATATGCAGATTTTCCTTGACTTATGATGGAGCTCATCTAGATGAACCCGCCACAAGGTAACAATATCATACATGGAAAATCCATTTAATACACCTAATCACACTAGGACCAGGGCCTTGTCTAACTCAATGAAACCAAGCCATGCCTGCAGGGCAACCCAAGGCAGGCAGCTCATGGTGGAGAGGTCTGACAGAACCTGGTCCACTGGAGAAGGGAATGGCAAGCCACTTCAGTATTCTTGCCTTGAGAACCCCATGAACAGTATGAACAGGCAAAATTATAGGATATCAAAAGAGAATCTCCCCAGGTCGTTAGGTGCCCAATTGGCATCACGGACTCGATGGACGTGAGTCTGAGTGAACTCCGGGAGATGGTGATGGATAGGGAGGCCTGGCGTGCTGCGATTCATGGGGTCGCAGAGAGTCGGACACGACTGAGCGATTGAACTGAACTGAACTGAATCACAGAGCATCACAGGTTAGGCTAGCCTACCCTAAAGGAGATGAGAACATTTACATCAACCTAGAGTTAGGCAAAATATTACTTTTTTTAATAAAGTGCTGTGTATCTCATGTAATTTATTGAATATTGTACTGAAAGTTAAAAAAAAGAGTGATGAGAGGGTTCAGAATGGTTGTAAGTGTGTCGGTTGTTTAGCCTCACAGTTCAAGCTGCTTGGGAACCGTGATGGCTGCCACTGCCCAGCATCACAAGAGAATTTACTCCATATCAGTAACCTGGGAAGGATCAAAACTCAAAATATGAAGCACAATTTCTACTGAATGTGTATTGCTTTTACAGTATCATAAACTCAGAAAACTTAAAGTCAAAACATCTTTAAGTCAGTGACCATCTGTGAGATAATACACCCCAGTACAAACATTATCCCAGGTGGTGCTAGTGGTAAAGAACACGCCTGCCTATGCAGGAGATAAGAGGCAGGGATTTGATCCCTAAGTTGGGAAGATTCCCTGGAGGAGAGAGTCGCAACCCACCCCAGTATTCTTGCCTGGAGAATCCACATGGACAAAGGAACCTGGTGGGCTAGAATCCATAGGGTTGCACAAAGTCAGACATGACTGAAGCATCTTAGCATGCACATGGAATCATATATGATATTAATAAATACAAATGAGTTTATCTCATTCTTTACCAGCTGAGTCACAAGGGAAACCCATCTCAATAAAGGAGTCATTTAAATCACACAGCAGAGTCAGCTAGCTCTTCTACAAGCAATGTTACCTTTTCTATAGACCTAGCAGGTATGGCTGACACCTCACAGAGTAACCTCAGAAGCCCTGTTCTTCAGACAATAAATGAGTATAGGCAATATATCCTCTTTATAGGGCTTCCCTGGTGGCTCAGACAGTAAAGACTTCTCCTGAATGCAGGAGACATGCATTCAATCCCTGGGTTGGGAAGATCCCCTGGGGGAAGGCATGATAACCCACTCTGCCTGGAAAATCCCCATGGACAGTAGAGCCTGGTGGGCTACAGTCCATGGGGTCACAAAGAGTATGAAATGACTGAGCAACTAAGCACACAGCACATCCTCTTTATAAGTGGTGCTGAAACAGTCATGAAAATTGTCCAATTACTCCTATTTGTGAATAGCTTTGTTTACTACATCATGGAAATTATATTTGGTGTCCAAATTTAAAAAAAAAATTTTTTTTTAAGTATATTCTAACACATCCTCATGAAAATAGTTTACTTAGGGGTTCATGAAATATATTTCAGCTGCTTCAGTAAAGAGATATGGATGCATAGACCTTTACAAACATAAAAACAGAAAACAGACATTTTAATTTCTTGAAATGGAATAAAATATTCTATGTACAGAATGCATTTTTTTTACTTGATCAATGACTGAAGCATATAGTGAGAGCAGAATTTCCATGTCTAAAAATTAATATACTTGTACTCTATGGTCATACATACACAAGCTGGAATCAAGATTGCCAAGAGAAATATCAATAACCTCAGATATACAGATGACACCTTATGGAAGAAACTGAAGAGGAACTAGAGAACCTCTTCATGAAGGTAAAAAAAAAGAGTGAAAAAACTGCCTTAAAACTCAACATTCAAAAAATGAAGATCATGGTGTACAGTACCAGCACTTCATAGCAAATAAATGAAGGAACTATGGATACAATGACAGACTTTATTTTCTTGAACTCCAAAATCACTGCAGTTGGTGACTGCAGCCATGAAATTAAAAGACACTTGCTCCTTGGAAGAAAAGCTATGATCATCCTACACAGCATGTTAAAAAGCAGAGACATTACTTTGCCTACAAAGGGTTATATAGTCAAAGCTATAGTTTTTCCAGTAGTCATGTATGAATGTGAGAGTTGGACCATAAAGAAGGATGAGTGCCCCAGAATTGATGCTTTCAAAGTATGTTGTTGGAGAAGACTCTTGAGAGTCTCTTGGACACCAAGGAGATCAAACCAGTTAATCCTAAAGGAAATGACCCTGAATATTCATTGAAAGGACTGGTGCTGAAGCTGATTTTACAATACTTTGGCCACCTGCTGTGAAGAGCTGATTTATTGAAAGAGACCTTGATGCTGAGAATGATTGAAGGCAGGAGGAGAAGGTGATGACAGATGAACAGATGGTTGGATGGCATCAATGACTCAATGGACATGAGCTTGAGCAAATTAAGGGAGATGATGAAGGACAGGGAACCCTGGTGCTCTGCAGCCCATGGGGTCACAAAGAGTCAGACATATCTGAGCAACTGAACAACAAACCAAAAATCTAGACAGTGAAATAGATATAATGCTACCGACACCTTGATTATTTTCACACTTTAAAATTCCAAAGACAGATATTGACAAGTTTCAGATAAATTGCCATAAGGAATTGAAAGTTCTTGTCTCTGAGAAGGAAGTGCAAATGAGGACACATAAAGCTGAGAGGTGTCTTTTCTCTCATAAGTCTTTTAGAACTAAGGGATATGTACAAATATGTATTATATGAAAATAAAAACTAGCTAAAGTTTTAATAAAGACAAAAGCTTAAAATGTTTTATTCTTACTAATCTGATCTCTGACACATACTTGAATTAGCATTTTGGCTTCTCACCTCTTAGTTGTGTGAACATAGGCATAATTTATTGTCTCTGTGGCTCAATTATCTTAATTATACCATCACAATAATAACAGTGCCTACCTCAGAGGACCTCATGCTTGAGTTAATATATGTAAGTGATTTTGGCTTTGTTCTGCATGTAATTAAGTTCTCAATAATTGTTAAAAATCTAATTTGTTGATGTTGCTAGTTACATATTCATGTATTCCTCTTATAGTTTCTAGGGAAAAAGAGATTCACCTTGAAGACTGCCACATCCTTCTATGGAACTCTCCTGATTTTCATACAAAAGTAATATTTTTAAGGGTGGTTAATGCATCTGTGTAACAATAGACACAATTAGACCAATATTGTTAAGAAATAGGTAGTAAGAGGAAACTGAGTGCTCAGCAGGTCTTGTTCCCGGAGTAGGATATCAAGAGCAAGGAACACACTCAGTTTAAAAAGAAGTACTTCTGTTTTATTTATTGTTTTGGTTCCACAAACCTCAGAATGTAAATTTTGACAATATATTTTAAAAGATAAAGTGAAAAATCATGAAAGAAAATTGACACTTTTTCAAAGGGTGTGTTATTAAAGTGTTGAGTTGGAGTTGCTTTAGCGCTACTCCTACGTTCCTTCTAGGTTGATACATCAGTTCTCTAAATTAATGTAAAGAAACCTAAATCAGTACTGCATTAAAAAAAATTTCAGATTAAGTTAATATACAGCTAATTAGGCTACTGTTCTATAAATGTTATGGGTATAGAGTAGTCCGTATTGAAGTCCTAAGCTTCACAAAAAAACTGTCCTCATTATTTGATTAGTCATATTTAGGTATTTTATATGCAATATTTGAAAGCAGTAAAAATCTGTTTTACACAGAAAGGAAATTTTAACTTAAGTTTGCAATATGAACGCAAGCTAAAAGCAATTAATGGTACCTGACTTCAGAAATAAGAAGATGCACCTTAATCACTATAGTGCCAAAAGTCTAACTATAAGCCATTGAAAAAATTAGCATAGCAAATGTAGAATAAAGTATACATTGCAATTATTCTCATAGAAATGACATAGTATAGTGTCCAGTTTAGGGTGTTGCAGTTAATGTTGTGTATAATACATACAATTAACTTGGTTTCAGCTCAGTTGAAACTGTTTTATGAGAAAATTCTTGTTTTACTCCACTTTTTTTCTCACTCAAGTTTATAAAGTAATAAGGTCTATCATTTTAGAGTTCAGTATTTCTCTATGTCTCGGTATTTGTAGTATGAATAAGAATTACTATATATTTTGAAAAGGCTAAGAGTTTACAGCTTTAATTTGTAATAATGTTTTATTGTTGTTATTTCCCATGGTAGTAAAGGGCCAAACTGAATGATTAAATTGCAATTCACTTCAAGAACAGCCTACAAAATGTCAAAAGCTTACTTTTTCTTTGTAAAAATAGAAAAATGATAACTCTGATCTGACTTAAAATGGGCTCATATAGTTAAAAGTGGATAAACTTTAAAAAAAGAAAGGAAATGAATAACCTTATAAATACCTTATATTATAAATTAAGGAGGTTGAACTCTTCCAATATGTACTAAAAGATAAACAGAAATATCTAAAACTTTCATCCTCATATGTAAACAGATCAACCTTTAATAAAATATTTGGAAAATGGGGTTAATTCTTCTTACCAACAAATTTGAAAAAGAATGTAACTACAGTTTATTGAATATAGTCTATATACAGTGGAAGAAGAACTAAATAGCCTCTTGATGAAAGTAAAAGATGAGAGTGAAAAAGTTGGCTGAAAACTCAACATTCACAAAACTAAGATTATGGCAAATAGACAGGGAAACAGTGGAAACAGTGACAGACTTTATTTTTGGGGGGCTCCAAAATCACTGCAGATGGTGACTGCAGCCATGAAATTAAAAGACCCTTGCTCCTTGGAAGAAAAGTTATGACCAACATAGATAGCGTATTACAGAGCAGAGACATTACTTTGCCAACAAAGGTTCATCTAGTCAAAGCTATGATTTTTTCTAGTAGTCATATATGGATGTGAGAGTTGGACTATAAAGAAAGCTGAGCACTGAAGAATTGATGCTTTTGAACTCTGGTGTTGGAGAAGACTCTTGAGAGTCTCTTTAACTGCAAGGAGATCCAACCAATCCATCCTAAAGGAAATCAGTTTTGAATATTCATTGGAAGGACTGATGCTGAAGGTGAAACTCCAATACTTTGGCCACTGGATATGAAAAACTGACTCAATGGAAAAGACCCTGATACTGGGAAAGATTGAAGGCAGGATGAAAAGGGGATGGCAGATGATGAGATGGTTGATGGCATCACTGACTCGATGGACATGTTTGAGGAAACTCTAGGATTTGGTGATGGACGGGAGGCCTGGCATGCTTCAGTCCATGGTGCAAAGAGTTGGACACGACTGAGCAACTGAACTGAACAGTGGCTTCCCAGGTGGTGCAATTGTAGAAAATCTGCCTGCTAATGAAAGAGATGCAGGTTTGATCTGTGGGTCAGGAAGATTCCCTGGGGTAGGAAATGACAACCCACTCCTCTATTCCTGTCTGGAAAATTCCATAGACAGAGGAGCCTAGTGTGCTGCATATAGTCCATAGGGTCACAAAAAGTAGGACACAACTGAATGACTGAGCATGCATGTATATATATAGTATAGACGAAGACTAGAGCAGCCATTATATGATATTAATTATGTTGAAAGAATGTCATTTTAGAGATTTCTGGGAAAAAGAGGCCATGAGTTCTGTAATCAGGATCTTCAATTCACCTGTCCTTGTTCCTTCAACAACTGAAAATGTGAAGCATTTCATTCTTACAATCTTAATCTTACAGGTAGTGCTTAGGACGGAGAAGGCAATGGCACCCCACTCGAGTACTCTTGCCTGGAAAATCCCATGGACGGAGGAGCCTACTTTAACTGCAAGGAGATCCAACCAATCCATCCTAAAGGAAATCAGTTTTGAATATTCATTGGAAGGACTGATGCTGAAGGTGAAACTCCAATACTTTGGCCACTGGATATGAAAAACTGACTCAATGGAAAAGACCCTGATACTGGGAAAGATTGAAGGCAGGATGAAAAGGGGATGGCAGATGATGAGATGGTTGATGGCATCACTGACTCGATGGACATGTTTGAGGAAACTCTAGGATTTGGTGATGGACGGGAGGCCTGGCATGCTTCAGTCCATGGTGCAAAGAGTTGGACACGACTGAGCAACTGAACTGAACAGTGGCTTCCCAGGTGGTGCAATTGTAGAAAATCTGCCTGCTAATGAAAGAGATGCAGGTTTGATCTGTGGGTCAGGAAGATTCCCTGGGGTAGGAAATGACAACCCACTCCTCTATTCCTGTCTGGAAAATTCCATAGACAGAGGAGCCTAGTGTGCTGCATATAGTCCATAGGGTCACAAAAAGTAGGACACAACTGAATGACTGAGCATGCATGTATATATATAGTATAGACGAAGACTAGAGCAGCCATTATATGATATTAATTATGTTGAAAGAATGTCATTTTAGAGATTTCTGGGAAAAAGAGGCCATGAGTTCTGTAATCAGGATCTTCAATTCACCTGTCCTTGTTCCTTCAACAACTGAAAATGTGAAGCATTTCATTCTTACAATCTTAATCTTACAGGTAGTGCTTAGGACGGAGAAGGCAATGGCACCCCACTCGAGTACTCTTGCCTGGAAAATCCCATGGACGGAGGAGCCTGGAAGGCTGCAGTCCATGGGGTCGCTGAGGGTCAGACACGACTGAGCGACTTCACTTTCACTTTTCACTATCTTGCGTTGGAGAAGGAAATGGCAACCCACTCCAGTGTTCTTGCCTGGAGAATCCCAGGGACGGGGGAGCCTGGTGGGCTGCCGTCTATGGGGTCGCACAGAGTCGGACACGACTGAAGTGACTTAGCAGCAGCAGCAGCAGTAAGCTATTGAATTCTGTATTGTAAAAATTCAAATACTTTCACTTCTTTTATATTACTTATACACTCTGAATACTTACACATTATATAAGACCATATATGAAGAGACTATGTAGATGTATATAATAAATATATTTTTCTCTGAATAAAGAACTCAATCTTGAGCTTAAATTGATTTTTAAGTGTCTAATTGAGGACTTTCCTGGTGGTCCAATGATTAATACTTCATTGTCCCAATGCAGGAAGCATGGGTTCAATTTCTGGTCAGAGATCTAAGATCCCACCTGTTGCACACAGCCAAAAAGCTTTAAAAAAGTCTACACGAAAAAAAAAAAAAAAAGTCTACACGGATTTAGTGTAATGATGTCTTGCCAAAGCTTCCTAGAAGAGAAAATCACAGGAATAATGAGTACTTTATTCTGAAAATGAGCTAGATCATCTAGAATAAAACTATGTGCTGGGCTTAGCTGTGTCTGACTGTTTGCAGCCCCCATGAACTGTAGCCTGCCAGGCTCCTCTGTCCATGGGATACTCCAGGGGAGAATACTGGAATAGATCGCCATGCCTTCCTCCAGGAGATCTTCCCAACCCAGGGAGAGAACACAGGTCTTCCGCATTGCCGCTAGATTCTTCACTGACTGGGCCACCAGGGAAGCCCAAGAATTCTGGAGTGGGTGGCCTATCCTTTCTCCAGGGGATCTTTTTGATTCAGGAGTCTAACAGGGGTCTCCTGCGTTGCAAGTGGATTCTTTACCAACTGAGATACTAGGGAAGCCCTTATATTTTGGAATATGATCGATGTATTAGAATACATGGATGTGACAGAATCATAAAGTATTTACCATTTCAAACAATCTAGCAAGAGTAAAGGAAAAGATCTGATCATTGATAGTGAGTTACTGCTATGAAAATTGACATGACCTGGACTGGAGTTTTTAACTGCTACACTTTTTATATGTGCTTAGAAGTTCCAAGAGGGCTGTGGTTCCTTTCCTCAGGAATATAGGCACTACTGTTGTTACAGACAGGGTGTTTTGAATAAATTAGCAGTTTCCAGGATTGATCTTTGTCGAATTATTAGCCTAAGTGCAAAACTTACCTCAGTAAAGGTGCTGTTAAGACAGATTAGCATTTTCACATTGATATTAGTTTTTTAATAAGGGAGAGATAAATAGGAGATTTCAAGTACAAATACCTGGGTAATCAGAAAATAAATCCAATTAAATATTTAGTCTGCACATTTGATTAAATTTTCAAACTGCCCAAGGGATGATTCAGTAACTTTGCTCCTAGAAAGTTTAAGCAATCTCTTATAGACATTTCTATGGACTTTAGTTAGGGCTTCCCGGGTAGCTCAAATAGTAAAGCATCCACCTGCAATGCAGGAGACCTGGGTTCGATCCCTGGGTCAGGAAGATCCCCTGGAAAAGGAAGAGGCAACCCACTCCAGTATTCTTGCCTGGAAAGTTCTGTGGACAGAGGAGCCTGGTGGGCTATAGTCCACAAGGTCCCAAAGAGTTGGACATGACTGAGAGACTAACACACACATGGACTTTAGTTAACTAATATCTGGACCCTAAGATAGAGAAATTATTTCTAATCCATTTATCCATTTGTTTTAGGCAAGGTCAGTGAGCATACCAAGATATTGATTATAGTTCAAGTAGAGTTCTATGAATAGAAAAAACAATGTGTTACAAAATGTGTAATATTAATTATTCTTTCAAATCAAAAAAGTAAAAACAAAAATTTGAGATGAATCAAACTAATTTTAAATTGGCTAACATAAGAGCCATAAATAAAACCAATTTTCATATCTTGCCTCTAAAATTTTCTTTGCCTTGTCTGTATTTTCCTTTATTGCAAACCTATTTTCTCCACATGACAATGTAGATACTCTTGGACTGAATTCCTCTTGCCTCCAGGCTTGAGCAAATACCCAAAAAAGTAGAATGTGACCTCTTTATCAGGTTCTCCAGAGATTCATCTGTCCACAGTGAGACTTTTTCTGTCAGATGTTCCTGGTCATTCCCTCATGCCTGTTCAATTTCCCCTCCAGAGATTCTGTTTATCTCTGCTTGCTGCCTCCTTTCCTTTAAAAATCCCTTTTCTGTTTGCATCAAATGCAAAGAAAGGAAGAAAAGAATTTGAATAACCATAATAATAAATATATTAGAAAAATGTATAACTTCTTTGTAAAGTAATTTATAAATATATCAATAAATGCTTATTTCCAAATTTGAATACAATTTCTCATACTAAGAATTTGCTCTGATATTATGATATATATGACTATTATATTCAGTTTGGGATAAAATGTGATTCACTACGTACCACTGGGAGAGTTCATCAAGTTTTGAATTTGTATTAATATGACTTTTCAAGTAGAGAGAATTTCCCAAGGTAATGCAGATAATTAAGAACTGAGCCAAAATTTAAGCTTAGATTTGTCTAAATCATTGCTTGTTCTTTTCCTAACTTTGTGACTATATTATGTTTTACTTAAAGGTTTGATTCAATAAATCTATGGGTATATTTCATTATAGTGTTTTCTATGCTATGAAAAATTAGAAAAGTCCAACTCTTCACAGTCCAACTCTCACATCCATACATGACCACTGGGAAAACCGTAGCCTTAACTAGACGGACTTTAGTTGGCAAAGTAATGTCTCTGCTTTTGAATATGCTATCTAGGTTGGTCATAACTTTCCATCAGTACTTTTCAAATGAGTCAGTTCTTCCCATCAGGTGGCCAAAGTATTGGAGCTTCAGCATTACTCCTTTCAATGAATATTCAGGACTGATTTCTTTTAGGATAGACTGGATGGATCCCCTGCAGTCCAAGGGACTCTCAAGAGTCTCCTCCAACACCACAGTTCAAAAGCATCAATTCTTTGGTGCTAACCTTTTTTTTTTTATAGTCCAACTCTCACATCCACACATGACTACTGAAAAATCATTGCTTTGATTAGACCAAACTTTGTTGGCAAAGTAATGTGTCTGCTTTTTAATATGTTCTCTAGATTGAACATATATTTCCTTCCAAGGAGCAAGTGTCTTTTAATTTCATGGCTGCAGTCAACATCTGGACATGGAACAACAGACTGGTTCCAAACAGGAAAAGGAGGACATCAAGGCTGTTTATTGTCACCCTGCTTATTTAACTTATATGCAGAGTACATCATGAGAAACACTGGACTGGAAGAAACACAAGCTGGAATCAAGATTGCTGGGAGAAATATCAATAACCTCAGATATGCAGATGACATCACCCTTATGGCCGAAAGTGAAGAGGAACTAAAAAGCCTCTTGATGAAAGTGAAAGAGGAGAGTGAAAAAGTTGGCTTAAAGCTCAACATTCAGAAAACGAAGATCATGGCATCTGGTCCCATCACTTCATGGGAAATAGATGGGGAAACAGTGGAAACAGTGTCAGACTTTATTTTTTGGGGCTCCAAAATCACTGCAGATGGTGACTGCAGCCATGAAATTAAAAGACGCTTACTCCTTGGAAGAAAAGTTATGACCAACCTGGATAGTATATTCAAAAGCAGAGACATTACTTTGCCGACTAAGGTCTGTCTAGTCAAGGCTATGGTTTTTCCTGTGGTCATGTATGGATGTGAGAGTTGAACTGTGAAGAAGGCTGAGCGCCGAAGAATTGATGCTTTTGAACTGTGGTGTTGGAGAAGACTCTTGAGAGTCCCTTGGACTGCATGGGGATCCAACCAGTCCATTCTGAAGGAGATCAGCCCTGGCATTTCTTTGGAAGGAATGATGCTAAAGCTGAAACTCCAGTACTTTGGCCACCTCACGCGAAGAGTTGACTCATTGGAAAACACTCTGATGCTGGGAGGGATTGGAGGCAGGAGGAGAAGGGGATGACAGAGGACGAGATGGCTGGATGGCATCATTGACTCAATGGACATGAGTTTGAGTGAACTCCGAGAGTTGGTGATGGACAGGGATGCCTGGCGTGCTGTGATTCATGGGGTCGCAAAGAGTCGGACTCGACTGAGCGACTGAACTGAACTGATTTACTTTACATAGGGTAATTTAAGTTTCCATGTTACTCTTTCCATATATCTCACCGTCTCCTCCCTCTCCCCATCTCCACAACTATGCCCATTTTCTGAAGAGTTTTAATCATAAATGGGTGCTGAATTTTGTCAAAGGCTTTTTTGCATCTATTGAGATTATCATATGGTTTTTATCTTTCAATTTGTGAACATGGTGTATCACATTGATTGATTTGCATATATTGAAGAATCCTTGCATGCACGGAATAAACCCAACTTGATCATGGTGTATGAGCTTTTTGAGGTGTTGCTGAATTCTGTTTGCTAAAATTTTATTGAGGATTTTTGCATCTATGTTCATCAGTGGTATTGGCCTATAGTTTTCTTTTTTTGTGTTGTCTTTGTCTGATTTTGGTATCAGGATGATGGTGACCTCCTGGAATGAGTTTGGAAGCGTTCTTTCATCTGCAATTTTTTGAAAGAGTTTTAGAAGGATAGGCATTAGCTCTTCTCTAAATGTTTGACAGAATTCTCCTATGAAGCCATCTGGTCCTGGGCTCTTGTTTTTTGGGGGATTTTTGATCACAGCTTCCATTTCCTGGTTCAGTCTTGGAATATTGAACTTCTCTAAGTATCTGTCCATTTCTTCCAGTTTATCCATTTTATTGCCACATAGTTGTTCATAATAGTCTCACAATTCTTTGTATTTCTGCATTGTTTGTTGTAATATCTTCTTTTTCATTTCAAATTCGGTTGATTTGATTCTTCTCTCTTTTTTTCTTGATGAGTCTGGCTAAAGGTTTGTCAGTTTTGTTTATCTTCTTAAAGAACTACCTTTTAGTTTTATTAGTCTTTACTATTGTTTCTTTCTTTTTCATTTACTTCTGCTCAGATCTTTATGATTTCTTTCCTTCTACTAATTTTGTTTTTTGTGTGTGTGTGTTTTTTGTTGTTCTTCTTTTCCCAGTTGTTTTAGGTGTAATGTTAGGTTGTCTATATGATGTTTTTCTTGCATCTTGAGGTAGGATTGTATTGCTATAAACGTCCCTCTTAGAACTGCTTTTGCTGCATCCTGTAGGTTTTGAGTTGTCATGTTTTTATTGTCGTTTGTTTCTAAAATTTTTTGATTTCCCTTTTGATTTCTTCAGTAACCTGTTGGTTATTTAGAAATGTGTTGTTTAATCTCCATGTGTAAGAAATCTCCTGTTTCTTACAGGTTTTTCTTGTAATTAATATCTAGTCTCATAGTATTGTGGTCAGAGAAGATTTCAGTTTTCTTAAATTTACTGAGGTTTGGTTTGTAACACAAGATGTGGTCTATCCTGGAGAATGTTCCATGTGCACTTGAGAAGAAGGTGTATTCTTCTGCATTTGGATGGAATGTCCTGAAGATATCAATGAGATCCATCTCATCTAATGTATCATTTAAGACTTGTGTTTCTTTATTAATTTTCGGTTCCGATGATCTGTCCATTGGTGTGAGTGGGGTGTTAAAATCTTCTACTATTATTGTGTTACTGTCAATTTCTCGTTTGATGTCTGTTAGTGTTTGTCTTATGTATTGAGGTGCTCCTATGTTGGGTGCACAGATATTTATAATTCTTGTGTCTTCCTCTTGGATTGATCCCTTGATCATTATCACATTGTATATACCATTTTAAAATTAATTAGTTTTTAATTTGTTAAAATACATTTAGCATAAAATGTATCATGTTAAAGTCTATAGTTCAGTGCATACATTCACAGGGTTGTGCAGCTACAACCACCATGCATCTCCAGAATTCTTTTCATCTTGCAAAACTGAAACTGTATACCTCTTACTCAATTATTCACCGTTCCATCCTTCTCTGGCCCCTGGCAACCACCATTCTACTTTCTATGTCTATGGAACTGATAACAATTTCCTACACAAGTATCTTAATTGACTGCAATCACATAGTATTTGTTCTTCTGTGACGGGCCTATTTCACCTAGCATAATGTTTTCCAGGTTCATCCACACTGTTGCTGTTTAGTTGCTGTGGTGTGGCGTGGCACACGTGCTCAATCATGTCCAGCTCTTTAAACCGCAGGACCGTAGCCCTGCACGATCCTCCATCCATGGAATTTTCCAGGCAATTATACTAGAGTAGGTTGCCATTTCCTACTCCAGGGAATATTCCCGACCCAGGGGTCAAACCCATATCTCCTACATTTCCTGGGCTGGCAAGGAGACAACTGAGCTACCTGGGAATGTATTAAAGTTTCTTTCCTTTTAAAGTTTGAATCATATTCCATTGTGTGTATATACCATATTTTGTTTAACTGTTCATCCATCAATGGACACTTGAGTTGCTCTAAATTTTGGCTTCTGTGAATAGTGCTGCTATAAACATAGGTGTAACATCTTAACCAAAAATGGATCATCATTGTTTGCGACCGCATGAGTCGCAGCACACCAGGCCTCCCTGTCCATCACCAACTCCGGAGTTCACTCAGATTCACATCCATCGAGTCAGTGATGCCATCCAGCCATCTCATCCTCAGTCGTCCCCTTTTCCTCCTGCCCCCAATCCCTCCCAGCATCAGAGTCTTTTCCAATGAGTCAGCTCTTCACATGAGGTGGCCAAAGTACTGGAGTTTCANTGTGTGTGTGTGTGTGTGTGTGTGTGTGCGCGCTCCTTAGCTTAGTCATGTCTGACTCTTTGCTACCTCATGGACTGTAGTCTGCCAGGCTCCTCTGTCCAGGGAATTTTCCAGGCAGGAAACTGGAGTGGGTTGTCATTTCCCCCTTTAGGGGATTTTCCCAACCCAGGGATCAAACCCCAATCTCTGGCATCTCCTACATTGGCAGGTAGATTCTTTACTACTATGCTACCTGGGAAGCCCAAAATTTTGATAGAGTTTACCAAATTATGCTTTAAAGAGGCTAAATCCATGAAAAAAATGATGAGAATTACTATTGTCCCATTCTTTTCTAAAATCATGTATTAGAAACGTTTTTGATCTTTGTCAATCTGGTAAATTTAAACTGGTTTATCACTGTAGTTTTAATCTCTTTTTATGAGAGTTTGAACATCTTTACCTGTGTGTATAAAACTCATTTGTGTTTCCTTTGTTGTTTCTATTGGACTATTGTTATTTTGCTGGACTGCATATATGTGTGTAGATGTGTACACACACACACATACTCACATATACTTTCGAATGATCACAATATACAAATGATAAAGGCCTGTGGCAGTAGTTTCTTATATATGGGTCTTGAACCTTGAGGTGGGGGGCCCTCTCTACCTATCCTTCAGAGAAAGTAGTCTTGGAATCAATACACATTTCTATAGATTTTAAAAATACTGCTGACATATAAACATAATATAACACAAACATATACTGTTTCCAAATGTATATGCTACTGTTATTAATAAGTTATAAATAAAATTTAAAACATCTTTGATGTAATAGCTTTTTTGACATATGAGAGGTTCTGAGAAATCTTTTCCTTTAAAAAATTTCTTTTGATTTAAAAAGGCTGTAAACCATTTATAGTATACAATTTTATTATATATTGACAAATGCATGTATGTATTTGTATGAATATTTGTACTTCCTCTACTCTAGAAACCATTTCAAATGGTTGATATCTTTAGCAAGTGAAGAGAATGAAAGCATAATACATCAACATTTTTCCACAAACTGAGACTAGCATCTTGACCATTTCTCTTGACAAATATCTGCCTAGTTTCTGACCGTGGGTCCCTTCACGGTCTCATTGGAACTACCACACTAGATATTCATTAGGTCAAAACTAGAAGAATTGTAGAGATGGATGTTAACCCAAACCCTGAACTTGGAAATCTCATCCTTTGGTCCTACCAGCCTGAAGAAGTCTCCAGACAAGACCAAGGACCAAGGACCAAAGACCAAGGCAAAGGACCGCCGGGAGCTCAGCCCTGACTTGCTTCTGCACCGTGCCTTCAGCTGCATCGATGTTTTGAAGAAAGCCATTGTTTTTCTCTGTCAGCTCTTACTCCTTCCCAGCTGGCTTCATCTGCAGAGGCATCTCATCACTTAGCTTCGTGAGAGCCATCTCTTCAGCACTGCAGGGGCGATGGTATATTTCTTTGTATTTGCAAAGCCGATGTTTGTTTTATTCTTTTCATATTGTGGACAAGTAAGTTGTTTCTCATTTTTCACTACTATAAACAATAGAGTGGGTTTCTCTGGTGGCTTAGACAGCAAAGCATCTACCTGCAATGCAGGAGACCCAGGTTCAGTTCCTGGGTTGGAAAGATTCCCCTGGAGAAGGAAATGGCAATCCACTCCAGTATTTTTGCCTGGGAAATTCCATGGACAGAGGAGCCTGGCAGGCTCCAGTTCATGGCGTTGTAAGAAGTCGGACAGGACTGAGCAACTAACACATAATCAATATAGTCATGAATATCCCTGTTTGGGAATTTTCAGTGTGTCTCTATTACTTACTTAGAATACTTCCTTAGAAGTGGAACTCCTGGTAATGTGATATACTGATTTTTTAAGGATTTAGAAAAATATTCCCAAATTTCTTTCTTAAAGGTTCAACCATTATGCAGTATATGTCTGGTAGCTGTGCCTGAGAACAAGAAACTTCCCGCCTGCCTGACAGGCAAGTGCTAGCTGGAGAGCAGAGAACTGAATTAAGAGTATGTAAATAGTGAGAAAAATCACAGTGAAAGGAAATAGGAAAGAACGTAGAAAGGGTGAGACAGATTCTGGAAAGCTCATATGAAAAGCCACAAGAAAGTATTCAAGTGAAATGTAACTGGTAGTAATGAGCAGAGATCAGAGGGTTGCATGTTAGCCCTCAGTCGTATCTGACTCTTTGTGACCCCATGGACTGTAGCCCACCAGCCTCCTCTGCTCATGGTGATTGTCCAGGCAAGAATTCTGGAGTGGAGTTGGGTTGCCATTCTCTTCTTCTCAACCCAGGGATCAAACCTGAGTCTCCTGCATTGCAGGCATATTCTTTACCATCTGAGCCACCAGAACAAGCAGAGATCAGAGGATTGTACCCAGCCCAAAACAGCAAGAAATCTTCTCCTTTGGGCACTCAAATGGGTGACTGTAGTAAATTGTCACAGAGGGTGGTCTGGACCTCAGGACCTTGAGAGACAGAATTCCTAAGGGACAGAAGGGACTGTAGGCTGACAAAACAGGAAGTGATTGGCAAGCATTTTCCTAGAAGTGTGATTTATGGCTATGATTAGGAATAGATGGAGGGAAAAGCACTGGGAACCAGAGATGCTGGAATCATCTGGGCAACCAAGGGCTGGCCAGTCAGTCTGTGGCAAAACTGAGCTTTATCTTTTTTAAAAAGTTTTTTGTGGTACTGAGTCTTCATTGCTGCGCACAGATTTTCTCTGGTTGCAGGAAACAGGGGCTACTCTTCCTTGCGGTGTGTGGGCTTCTCATTGCAGGGGTTTCTCTTGTTGCAGAGTGCAGGCTCCAGGCACACAGGCTCCAGTAGTTGCGGTGCATGGGCTTAGTTGCCCCGTGGCATGTGGGATCCTCCTGGACCAGGGATCAAGCCCGTGCTCCCTGCATTGGCAGACAAATTCTTAACCCACTAGACCACCAGGGAGGTCCTGAGCTTCATTTTGACCTATTTGGGGCCCCACAGTGGATGTGGGGTAAAGGGGACTCCTGTGAAGGAGAAGCTACGGGAAGATGCCAGAACCTAGAGTGTGACAAAGAAGAATAAATCTTCGATCTCTTTTGGGAAGGACCCTGTGACCTGTCCAGTCTCATATAGCTCCCATCTGGACAGTTTGTCTTGTGTCCTGAAGATGGTAAACATTACCAAGGCAACTCCAAACTCTGAAAGATGAGTGATCACTGAGTTCTGCTGAGTTTTGTGTCTCTTTCCAGTCCAAAACTTAAGATATGCTACAAATAATAAGATTTCCTTATTTTGGTAACTCTTTTAGCATCCTAATGGCTTCCATTGGTTGATTTAAAGGAAAATCTCTTCCTCTAAAATCAAGTAGCTTCACAAGTTCTGTTTCCAAACATTTTCTCACATCTCAAACAACAGTCAGAGTCCTGATGATGGCTTATGTTTGTGCGGCTCCTAATAAATTATGAAGCACCTCTCACACACTTCTTTATCTGTGTGCATGCTTAGTCCCTTAGTCGTGTTCGACCCTTTGTCATCCCATGGACTGTAGCCCACCAGCCTCCTCTGTTCATGAAATTCTACAGGCAAGAATTCTGGAGTGGGTAGCCATTCCTTTCTCCAAGGGATCTTACTGACCCAGGGATTGAACCTGGGTCTCCTGCATTGCAGTCAGATTCTTTACCGTCTGAGCCTCCAGGGAAGCCCTTCTTATCCAGTTCCCACAACAGCACAGTGAAAAAGGTTTTGTTGTTGTTTGGTTGCTAAGTTGTGTCTGACTCTTTTGCGACCCCATGGACTGTAGCCCACTGATCACCTCTGTCTGTGGGATTTCCCAGGCAAGAATACCGGAGCGGGTTGCCATTTCATCCTCCAGGGGATCTTTCGCAACCCAGGAATCAAACTCATGTCTCCTTCAGCTCCTGCATTGGCAGGAGGATTCAAAGGTGTTAGCCCCATTTTCTGTGACTCTGGGAGATGGTGTACTGTATTTAGAATCGTATAGCAAAGCCAGGACCCAGAACGTCCATGGCCTCACAGCTACTCGTAAGGGATTTCTCCCCCACACCAAAGATAATCTAGACCAAGCTCTCCAATAAAACTTTCCGTGATGATAGAAATGTTCTCTACACTGTTCAGTTCAATAGTACCAGCTACCTATGTCTACCTATGAGCAATTGAGATGTGACTAATGCAACCGAGAAATTAATTTTTGATTTAACTGAAATACACTTAAATTTAAATAGTCACACGGAGTAAGGGGCTACCATATTGGACACCTCAGAATTTGCTGGACCAGGAATCCACAAGGTATCTTTCATGGGCCAAATCCATCCTGCTTTCTGCTTCTGTAAATAACTTTTTTTTTTTTTTAACACAGCCACACCCATTCCTTCACATATTGTCTATGAGTGCTTAGGTGCTGATATGACAGAGTGGAATGGTTGCAAGAGGGACATAAATTTGGCATGTAGAGCCTAAAATATTCACTTTCTGGCCCTTTATGGAAAAAAAAACTTGCCAACCCCTGTTCTAGACCATCTTTTTCTATGATAGTGTGTATTTCCTACAATGAATCAACTGATTGCAGTGAATAACAACTTCACGACTTCCCTGGTGATCAGTGGTTAAGAATCCACCTGCCAATGCAGGGGACAAGTCTGATCACTAGCCCAGGAAAATTCCACATGCCTCAGAGCAACTAAGCCCATGTGCCATAACTACTGAGCTTGTGTTCTAGAGCCCACGCTCTGCAACAAGTGAAATCACTGCAATGAGAAGCCCACACACTGCCACTAGAGAGTATCCCCTGCTTGCCACAACTGGAGAAAGTCTGTGTGCAGCAACAAGACTCCTGTCTCTTATACACATCTTATGCATTGTTTCTAATCAATTACCACTACAAACGATGCTGCAATGAATATCCCTACACATCTATATGTATATGTGCAAGAATATCTATTGAATAAGCTCTACAATAGCATTGCTGGGTCAATAGGCACATATACTTTAAAAATGTGTGTGTGTGTGTGTGTGTGTGTGTGTGTGCGCGCTCCTTAGCTTAGTCATGTCTGACTCTTTGCTACCTCATGGACTGTAGTCTGCCAGGCTCCTCTGTCCAGGGAATTTTCCAGGCAGGAAACTGGAGTGGGTTGTCATTTCCCCCTTTAGGGGATTTTCCCAACCCAGGGATCAAACCCCAATCTCTGGCATCTCCTACATTGGCAGGTAGATTCTTTACTACTATGCTACCTGGGAAGCCCAAAATTTTGATAGAGTTTACCAAATTATGCTTTAAAGAGGCTAAATCCATGAAAAAAATGATGAGAGTTACTATTGTCCCATTCTTTTCTAAAATCATGTATTAGAAACGTTTTTGATCTTTGTCAATCTGGTAAATTTAAACTGGTTTATCACTGTAGTTTTAATCTCTTTTTATGAGAGTTTGAACATCTTTACCTGTGTGTATAAAACTCATTTGTGTTTCCTTTGTTGTTTCTATTGGACTATTGTTATTTTGCTGGACTGCATATATGTGTGTAGATGTGTACACACACACACATACTCACATATACTTTCGAATGATCACAATATACAAATGATAAAGGCCTGTGGCAGTAGTTTCTTATATATGGGTCTTGAACCTTGAGGTGGGGGGCCCTCTCTACCTATCCTTCAGAGAAAGTAGTCTTGGAATCAATACACATTTCTATAGATTTTAAAAATACTGCTGACATATAAACATAATATAACACAAACATATACTGTTTCCAAATGTATATGCTACTGTTATTAATAAGTTATAAATAAAATTTAAAACATCTTTGATGTAATAGCTTTTTTGACATATGAGAGGTTCTGAGAAATCTTTTCCTTTAAAAAATTTCTTTTGATTTAAAAAGGCTGTAAACCATTTATAGTATACAATTTTATTATATATTGACAAATGCATGTATGTATTTGTATGAATATTTGTACTTCCTCTACTCTAGAAACCATTTCAAATGGTTGATATCTTTAGCAAGTGAAGAGAATGAAAGCATAATACATCAACATTTTTCCACAAACTGAGACTAGCATCTTGACCATTTCTCTTGACAAATATCTGCCTAGTTTCTGACCGTGGGTCCCTTTACGGTCTCATTGGAACTACCACACTAGATATTCATTAGGTCAAAACTAGAAGAATTGTAGAGATGGATGTTAACCCAAACCCTGAACTTGGAAATCTCATCCTTTGGTCCTACCAGCCTGAAGAAGTCTCCAGACAAGACCAAGGACCAAGGACCAAAGACCAAGGCAAAGGACCGCCGGGAGCTCAGCCCTGACTTGCTTCTGCACCGTGCCTTCAGCTGCATCGATGTTTTGAAGAAAGCCATTGTTTTTCTCTGTCAGCTCTTACTCCTTCCCAGCTGGCTTCATCTGCAGAGGCATCTCATCACTTAGCTTCGTGAGAGCCATCTCTTCAGCACTGCAGGGGCGATGGTATATTTCTTTGTATTTGCAAAGCCGATGTTTGTTTTATTCTTTTCATATTGTGGACAAGTAAGTTGTTTCTCATTTTTCACTACTATAAACAATAGAGTGGGTTTCTCTGGTGGCTTAGACAGCAAAGCATCTACCTGCAATGCAGGAGACCCAGGTTCAGTTCCTGGGTTGGAAAGATTCCCCTGGAGAAGGAAATGGCAATCCACTCCAGTATTTTTGCCTGGGAAATTCCATGGACAGAGGAGCCTGGCAGGCTCCAGTTCATGGCGTTGTAAGAAGTCGGACAGGACTGAGCAACTAACACATAATCAATATAGTCATGAATATCCCTGTTTGGGAATTTTCAGTGTGTCTCTATTACTTACTTAGAATACTTCCTTAGAAGTGGAACTCCTGGTAATGTGATATACTGATTTTTTAAGGATTTAGAAAAATATTCCCAAATTTCTTTCTTAAAGGTTCAACCATTATGCAGTATATGTCTGGTAGCTGTGCCTGAGAACAAGAAACTTCCCGCCTGCCTGACAGGCAAGTGCTAGCTGGAGAGCAGAGAACTGAATTAAGAGTATGTAAATAGTGAGAAAAATCACAGTGAAAGGAAATAGGAAAGAACGTAGAAAGGGTGAGACAGATTCTGGAAAGCTCATATGAAAAGCCACAAGAAAGTATTCAAGTGAAATGTAACTGGTAGTAATGAGCAGAGATCAGAGGGTTGCATGTTAGCCCTCAGTCGTATCTGACTCTTTGTGACCCCATGGACTGTAGCCCACCAGCCTCCTCTGCTCATGGTGATTCTCCAGGCAAGAATTCTGGAGTGGAGTTGGGTTGCCATTCTCTTCTTCTCAACCCAGGGATCAAACCTGAGTCTCCTGCATTGCAGGCATATTCTTTACCATCTGAGCCACCAGAACAAGCAGAGATCAGAGGATTGTACCCAGCCCAAAACAGCAAGAAATCTTCTCCTTTGGGCACTCAAATGGGTGACTGTAGTAAATTGTCACAGAGGGTGGTCTGGACCTCAGGACCTTGAGAGACAGAATTCCTAAGGGACAGAAGGGACTGTAGGCTGACAAAACAGGAAGTGATTGGCAAGCATTTTCCTAGAAGTGTGATTTATGGCTATGATTAGGAATAGATGGAGGGAAAAGCACTGGGAACCAGAGATGCTGGAATCATCTGGGCAACCAAGGGCTGGCCAGTCAGTCTGTGGCAAAACTGAGCTTTATCTTTTTAAAAAAGTTTTTTGTGGTACTGAGTCTTCATTGCTGCGCACAGATTTTCTCTGGTTGCAGGAAACAGGGGCTACTCTTCCTTGCGGTGTGTGGGCTTCTCATTGCAGGGGTTTCTCTTGTTGCAGAGTGCAGGCTCCAGGCACACAGGCTCCAGTAGTTGCGGTGCATGGGCTTAGTTGCCCCGTGGCATGTGGGATCCTCCTGGACCAGGGATCAAGCCCGTGCTCCCTGCATTGGCAGACAAATTCTTAACCCACTAGACCACCAGGGAAGTCCTGAGCTTCATTTTGACCTATTTGGGGCCCCACAGTGGATGTGGGGCAAAGGGGACTCCTGTGAAGGAGAAGCTACGGGAAGATGCCAGAACCTAGAGTGTGACAAAGAAGAATACATCTTCGATCTCTTTTGGGAAGGACCCTGTGACCTGTCCAATCTCATATAGCTCCCATCTGGACAGTTTGCCTTGTGTCCTGAAGATGGTAAACATTACCAAGGCAACTCCAAACTCTGAAAGATGAGTGATCACTGAGTTCTGCTGAGTTTTGTGTCTCTTTCCAGTCCAAAACTTAAGATATGCTACAAATAATCAGATTTCCTTATTTTGGTAACTCTTTAGCATCCTAATGGCTTCCATTGGTTGATTTAAAGGAAAATCTCTTCCTCTAAAATCAAGTAGCTTCACAAGTTCTGTTTCCAAACATTTTCTCACATCTCAAACAACAGTCAGAGTCCTGATGATGGCTTATGTTTGTGCGGCTCCTAATAAATTATGAAGCACCTCTCACACACTTCTTTATCTGTGTGCATGCTTAGTCCCTTAGTCGTGTTCGACCCTTTGTCATCCCATGGACTGTAGCCCACCAGCCTCCTCTGTTCATGAAATTCTACAGGCAAGAATTCTGGAGTGGGTAGCCATTCCTTTCTCCAAGGGATCTTACTGACCCAGGGATTGAACCTGGGTCTCCTGCATTGCAGTCAGATTCTTTACCGTCTGAGCCTCCAGGGAAGCCCTTCTTATCCAGTTCCCACAACAGCACAGTGAAAAAGGTTTTGTTGTTGTTTGGTTGCTAAGTTGTGTCTGACTCTTTTGCGACCCCATGGACTGTAGCCCACTGATCACCTCTGTCTGTGGGATTTCCCAGGCAAGAATACCGGAGCGGGTTGCCATTTCATCCTCCAGGGGATCTTTCGCAACCCAGGAATCAAACTCATGTCTCCTTCAGCTCCTGCATTGGCAGGAGGATTCAAAGGTGTTAGCCCCATTTTCTGTGACTCTGGGAGATGGTGTACTGTATTTAGAATCGTATAGCAAAGCCAGGACCCAGAACGTCCATGGCCTCACAGCTACTCGTAAGGGATTTCTCCCCCACACCAAAGATAATCTAGACCAAGCTCTCCAATAAAACTTTCTGTGATGATAGAAATGTTCTCTACACTGTTCAGTTCAATAGTACCAGCTACCTATGTCTACCTATGAGCAATTGAGATGTGACTAATGCAACCGAGAAATTAATTTTTGATTTAACTGAAATACACTTAAATTTAAATAGTCACACGGAGTAAGGGGCTACCATATTGGACACCTCAGAATTTGCTGGACCAGGGATCCACAAGGTATCTTTCATGGGCCAAATCCTTCCTGCTTTCTGCTTCTGTAAATAACTTTTATTTATTTATTTTTTTAACACAGCCACACCCATTCCTTCACATATTGTCTATGAGTGCTTAGGTGCTGATATGACAGAGTGGAATGGTTGCAAGAGGGACATAAATTTGGCATGTAGAGCCTAAAATATTCACTTTCTGGCCCTTTATGGAAAAAAAAACTTGCCAACCCCTGTTCTAGACCATCTTTTTCTATGATAGTGTGTATTTCCTACAATGAATCAACTGATTGCAGTGAATAACAACTTCACGACTTCCCTGGTGATCAGTGGTTAAGAATCCACCTGCCAATGCAGGGGACAAGTCTGATCACTAGCCCAGGAAAATTCCACATGCCTCAGAGCAACTAAGCCCATGTACCATAACTACTGAGCTTGTGTTCTAGAGCCCACGCTCTGCAACAAGTGAAATCACTGCAATGAGAAGCCCACACACTGCCACTAGAGAGTATCCCCTGCTTGCCACAACTGGAGAAAGTCTGTGTGCAGCAACAAGACTCAGCACAGTCTAAATAAAATAAAGAAATAAAAAGAAAAGATTTTGGATTTTAGAGAGTCAGGCTGAGTTCATATCACAGCATCAATACATAGCAGCTGGGCATAATCTTGAGGTTCTAGGTCTTACCTACCTCACCTGTAGAATGGGGCTTAACACAGTGTCAGATGCAAACACTTGGCGATGGTTTCTACCTATTTATAATTAAAATAGAAATGGGAGCTATTGTAATGTATCTTTGGCCTCAAATATTACAATAATTATAATAACAATAATAATATGCTTACACACGTGCAGCACCTTCAGTTTATAAGGCACTTTCACTAAATTATTTATTTAATCCTCATCTCCACCCTATATAGTCAGTCAACCAAGGCAGATTTTATTAATTTTTCAGACATAGAAACTGAGAGAAATGATCCATGATCTACCCAAAATTTTATTGCTAGAAAATAGTAGAAACAGGATTTTAACCTGCAAATTTTGGCTACAAGTTTTGCCATCATCCTACTATTAAATGTAAATTTGAGGCCCACTATGTTTTCATGCTAAAGAATTCATCTGCATGCAGGAGACAGGGTTCAATCCCTGCATCTAGAAGATCCCCTGGAGAAGGAAATGGTAACCCATTCCTGTATTCTTACCTGGAAAATCCCATGGAGAGAGGAGTCTAGCGGGCTACAATCCATGAGGTTGCAAAAGAATCAAACACGACTTAGTGACTAAACAGCAAAACATTAGTCAGCAGCCTTCTTACCTCAAAATAAAACCATCTTTTGAAGCACCTTATAAATAGCTCTGTAGTATGGGCCCTTGCTACTCAAAGTATGGTCTGTAGATCAGCAGCATCAGTATCAAATGGGAGCTTGAATCTCAGATCCCACCCAAGACTCACTGAATCAGCTTCCGCATTTTCACAAGATCCCAGGGGATTCCTAATCTTATTAAAGTCTGAAGTACCTGCACTCTAGGCCTCATCAGCTAGAATCTGTCTTCTCCCTCCTCCACCTTGGCTCTTCATTCCTATATGTTTACACTATGGGCCTCTAGGAATTTGGGGTACAACTGAGTGAATCCCTCCTCCTTCCCCCTCTCCACTTCATCAAAACCTTTCAAGTTACAAATTTGGAGAAGTGTTAGTCAAAAGGAACAGAACAACTGTTTCAAAAAACAGCTGATTAAATCTATAATTTACATTTTTTGGACATTTTCTCCAGGCCAGACCACCTACCTGCTAGCTGGTCAATTTGGGATCTCAAAAATTTCATAGCATGATATTAAGAATCAGGGATTTGGAGTCATCCTGGACCTGGCACAGTTATAATGAGGAGGTATGGCCATGAAATTGTATATACCTGGTAATATCCTTCCTCCTTCCAATCTGGTGGTCATNTCCCACCCAAGACTCACTGAATCAGCTTCCGCATTTTCACAAGATCCCAGGGGATTCCTAATCTTATTAAAGTCTGAAGTACCTGCACTCTAGGCCTCATCAGCTAGAATCTGTCTTCTCCCTCCTCCACCTTGGCTCTTCATTCCTATATGTTTACACTATGGGCCTCTAGGAATTTGGGGTACAACTGAGTGAATCCCTCCTCCTTCCCCCTCTCCACTTCATCAAAACCTTTCAAGTTACAAATTTGGAGAAGTGTTAGTGAAAAGGAACAGAACAACTGTTTCAAAAAACAGCTGATTAAATCTATAATTTACATTTTTTGGACATTTTCTCCAGGCCAGACCACCTACCTGCTAGCTGGTCAATTTGGGATCTCAAAAATTTCATAGCATGATATTAAGAATCAGGGATTTGGAGTCATCCTGGACCTGGCACAGTTATAATGAGGAGGTATGGCCATGAAATTGTATATACCTGGTAATATCCTTCCTCCTTCCAATCTGGTGGTCATAGACACCTCTAAGTTCAGTGGGATACGCTAGAAACAGTCAAGTTTCCCTGGAGCGTTCTGGTGATGCTGGGTCCTCCTTTCTCCAGCAACAAAGGCAGAGAGGAGGCCATTGATGAGGGTGCACACCTAGGCAGGTGAGTTTGCAGTTGGACTTGCCCTCTTTGACATTCTGCTTAGAATGCAGCACATGTGACCCTTCAACCCCCTCTCACAAGGTTCCAGGGACATAGTGCTCTCCTGCTTTTCTTTTACCTGTGTCTCCAGCCTGTCTCCAAGCTTCCTTGCTTCTCTTGCCAGCTCTTTGGAAATGAAATCCTGCCCTGGCCTCAACCCTCTGTCCGTCCATCCACTGGGGTCTGACAGGAGGTTCTGGGGTGATCTTCCAACCTCAGCTTCTCCCACATCTGCCCTTTCATCTCCTTGCCTAAACAAGGCATCCAAGACCTTCTACGATGGAGGACAGAACTTCACCTGCTCCCTCCCCACTTCAGCAGGAATGAGGAAGCAGTTTGCCAACTTGCAAACCAGGGCTGCCCCTACTCTTTGGCTCGGTCATCTATTTGCCTTTGAGGTCTGCATTTCCTCTTACTGCCCTCCACAACCCACTTTCACTTCCTCTAGGAATTCAATGCCAAGTTCCCATTTCCCCCCACCCCGTCTCTTCTTCTCCCATCATCCTTGGGGAATCCAGCAGATAACATTCTGACTTTATAGGTCCTCAGCCCCTCAACTCTTAAGGCTTTCCCCTTCACCTACCAAAATTATTCAGCAGCACTGAGACCAAACACAGAACTTTTCTTTATAAGCGTGAACATTAGAAATAGATTGTTGAAGGAGACCTGGGTTTGCCATTTATTAACTATTTGATTTGCAGCAAACTTTAAACTTTTGTCTGAAAAATGGGGCTGAGAATACCGGCCTAATAGGTTTGCTGGGAAGATGGAGGCAATAATGTGAGGAAGGGGTTTAGGGTTGGGCTGGACAATTGCTAGTGCTCCCAATGGAATGTGGGCTCCTTGAAGAGGGGATGTTTGTGTGTGTTGACTGCTGCATCCCCAGCACTAGAAGGGGGCTGGCACATAATAGGTATTCAGCAACTGTGTCAAAGAAATGCGGTGAATGCACATATGGTGGCCACGGCTTTTATGGCAACATTTTAGGTCTTGTCAGCACTCTGAGTGTTTCCTCAGCTAGAAGCTTAATCTAAGGTGTCTCATATCCCTCCTGGACTTCCCTAAGCTCCCTTCCTCCCTGGGAACCCAGACTACCTTGCGTTGAAATCTCTCACAGTGCCTGGGAGGCCCAGCTCCAGCCTTGGGTTCCTGCTTGATATTATGACTAGGCTCCTAGCTTTCGTTGTCCTAGGTGACTTCATGTTTCTTTAGAAGACTGTTATGAGTGGTTCCACCACAATTTAACAGCAGTGCAGGCAGGCAGGCTAAGTCACTCAGTCATGTCCAGTTCTTTGTGACCCCATGGATTGTACCTGCCAGGCTCTTCTGTTCATGGGATTTCCCAGGCAAGAATACTGGAGCGGGATGCCATGCCTGCCTCCAGGGATCTTCCCAATCCAGGGATCAAACCTGCATCTCTGTATCTGCCTGGATCTGCAGGCAGGTTCTTTACCACTAGCGCCCCCTGGGAAGCCCTTAACAACAACACCAGCAATAATAGTATCTTACACTTACTGAAAGTTTACTAATGTGCCAGGCACTCTTCTAAGTGTCACATGTATGACCTAATTTACCTCTTACTACTTTCCAAATACAGAGGGATCTGGGATTCAAACCTAAAACTGCCTAGTCTGGCTCCCGGGACCGTGTCCTTAAGAACTCCTGTATAGGACAATTCTTCCCATTGGGTTCTCACTGTTCCTCAGCACAGCTTTATGCATCTCTTGTTGCCTCCCAAACATGTGGGCCACAGCAGCTGCTTCCTGTCTTGCTCGGTTCCTTTCCCACTCTGCCCACTGGATCTCTCTGCGAGGAGTGACCCGGCCACCACATTACTGCACAGATGGAGGCTGCCTGATGAGAATCTTCCCACCACTCACCACACAGCTCCTCTGTGAAGCACTTCTCCATTCAGAACACGCCATGTATCCCTCATCCTCACCCTCTGCCCTGCTAAGCTCAGAGAAAGTCCTTTCCCACTCTCCTCTCTTCAGGCTCCCTTGAAGACCCTTGTTTGTTTGTGGGTGGCAGGGATGAGGGAGGGCGGGATCCTCTACCATCAGTTATCAATTCTTTTGCAATTTCCAAAACTCTTTTCCAGATTCACTTCAGGCATCCCATGAAGGAGTGCACATTTTCTTAGAGGAAGCAGACATACAAGTATACATCTTACATCCTCAAGCTCTGCCTCTGTACTATCACTTTGCAAACAGGTCCTATTTCTCCACTTGTAGAAAACTATCCTTCACTCTGTGTATTTGAACTACCATCTTTTTCCTCTTTGTTCTTTTAACATTTCTCAAAATTTCAGAGACTATGTGTTGCCCATCTCGTGGTGGTGGTTGCCTTTAGTCACTAAGTCATGTCCAACTCTTGAGATCCTATGGACTGTAGCCCACCAGGCTCCTCTATCCATGGGACTCTCCCGGCAAGAATGCTGGAGTGGGTTGCCATTTCCTTCTCCAGGGGATCTTCCTGAGCCAAGGATCAAATGGGGGTTTCCTGCCTTGCAGACAGATTCTTCACCAATTGAGCCACCAGGGAAACCCCCAATCAGTACGTCTTCTTATTCTAAATGCTTTCAGTACGGCTTCTTCATTATAAGGTTCTTGTTTGTTTGGTGCTTAGTTTTCTATTTATAGAGCCTTTAATAACCAATTTCTTTGGTGAGGTGGAAATAGTACATTTTGTTTCTCACAGTCATTTGACTCCACCAGTTTCGCCTAAGATTGCAGCAGTGTGTTTCATGGACCACCCTTTGGGAATCCCATTTTTAAGATGATCGATACTGCAAGTGAAGCTCCATATGCACAAGAAGCTCTTGTAAACAGCAGCGACAACAATCACAGGGCATCCTCACTGTCACATCTTGGAGATCACAACCTTGGCAGTTTTCTGGAAGTACTTTTTCTCATCCACTGTCATAATGTCTAGGTGCTCAGAGGCAGGCTTTCTCGCATGCTCAGTGAGCTCTAACCCCAGTGTCTGTCCCACCCAGTGAGTTGTGGTGACAGTTTGTTCTCACTCCCTGTCACCTGGCCTGCCCCAGTCCAGTAAGTTCTGAGAGGTAGCCTTAGTATCAAGAAGGACTTTGGATCCTGTAAAAACCCTAAGCCTGGCTATGTTGACAAAAGTGAGGGCCCAGAAATTTCAGGAATTAAACCTAGATACGAGTAAATGTGTGTATGTTCTCAAAGGAATAGGAACTTTTAATAAGCACCTTTCCTCGGAGGGTTCTGCGATATTTTGATTTACTAACATTGTTGTGAAGCCAGTAGTTAGTTCAGTGAGTCTGCTTTGAAAGTGCCTCTTTAAATTTTGCCAGGGCAGGGAGATATCTACAAGTTACTCAAATCTTTGAGCTTCCCTTTTTTCATCAGCAAAATGGAGGAACATCAACCTTGTAGGGTAATTGTGAGTAGGAAATGAAATGCTGTGTATAACGTGCCTGGTACAACCCTGGAACACAGTGGGCACATAAGAAAAGAGAAGCGATGGCCTGAAGGAATTGAATACATAAAACCTCAAGTGACAGTCTTGACCACTGTAATAGCAGAATATTATTTATTCTGTGTCTGGGAAGCCCTGGCTTCCAGCTCTTCAATAAAATAGTAAAGTCACTGTTTCTTGAAGGATATTGCGCTGAAAGAGAAAAGTACATTAGAGGCAGTGGGAGGAAATTTGTGTTATGTCCTATGATGTTAAGGAGAGAACTTGGAAACCAAAACCCCCCAATGCGTGCATGCTAAGTCCCTTCAGTGATGACCGACTCTTTGCTACTCCATGGACTGTAGCCCGCTAGGCTTCTCTGTCCGTGGGATTCTCCAGGCAAGAATACTGGAGTGGGTTGCATTTCCTCCTTCAGGGAATCTTCCTGACCCAGGGATCAAATCCGGGTCTTCTGCATTGCAGCCAGATTCTTTACTGTCTGAGCCACCTGCGAAGCCCAAAACTCCCCCATTAGACCCTAAATAAGAGTGATGTCTGGGCTTCCCTGGTGGTCTAGTGTTTAAGAATTCACCTACCAATGCAAGGGTTCGATCCCTCATCTGGGAAGATCCCACATTGCTTGGGGCAATGACGACTAGTGAGCCTGCTCTCTAGAGCCTGAGAGCCACAAATACTGAGCCCACAAGTCATGACTACTAAGCCCAAGGACCAAAAGCCCATGTTCTGCTACAAGAGAATCCCCTATTCTCTGAAACTAGTGAAAGCCCGCGTGCAGCAATGAAGACTCAGAACAGCCAAAAATAAATAAATAAGTAAATAAAAGAGTGATGTCGGAGTTGAAACTAAAGAAATTGCTAAAGAGCCTGTAGAAAGAGCAAGATTAGGGAAAGTAGTGCCTACACATCCACAGATATTTAAGACTCGATATCTGTGTGAAGTCCCCTTCTTGGTGGTAACAGCATCCTCATCCCTCTTATCAAATATTCATCAGCAGCTTATTGAATCTAGGACACTGTGCTAAATAAGGCAGGGGATAAAAGGATGTGCAAGACAGTCTTCACCTTCAGTTTGGAAAAAGATAAATAACAACAGTCAGTATATGTTGGATGGCAAATACAGGATTGTGAAGCAAAGGGATCATTGGATGGATGCTTACATGGGGGTAGGGCAGCTGTTCTAATACTTTTAAAGAGTTTCACACAGTGAATAGGACTTGAATTCAAGGAAATGAAGATAGGGAAGGAAGTCTTCCAGGGAACAAGAACTGTCTTAAACACCAACATAAAGAGTTTGAACTTAAATAGGATTTGATGAAGATTTAATTTTTCTGATAAACTTAATTGTATTTTATTTAATTATAATTTAATTTTTGTTTTAACCTATTAAATAGAAAAAAAAGGCAATGCTGAAAGGCATTTATGTCAATGTTTATTTATGGCCCTGTCTATATCTTTGGTAAGTCACTTCAGTTGTGTCCGACTCTGTGCGACCCCATGGACTCCAGCCACCCAGGCTCCTCCGTCCATGGGATTTTCCAGGCAAGAGTACTGGAGTGGGTTGCCATTGCCTTCTCCTTACACAGATAATTTGCAGGATGTTCATCCAAAATTTTAAAAGTCTATTTTGGAGNTTGTGTCCGACTCTGTGCGACCCCATGGACTCCAGCCACCCAGGCTCCTCCGTCCATGGGATTTTCCAGGCAAGAGTACTGGAGTGGGTTGCCATTGCCTTCTCCTTACACAGATAATTTGCAGGATGTTCGTCCAAAATTTTAAAAGTCTATTTTGGAGTGGTAGACATTTTTGTGATTTTTCTGTACAGTACAGATTTCAGAAGAGATAAAGGAAAGGAAGAAAGGCAGGAAGGCAGACAAGGCTGCTGGCATTGAGAATTAGTGAGGATTCCCATGAAAAGAGGTGACATAAAACAGTCATGCTCTAGGAACACAACCATTTCAGACAAGGTTTTAGAAGGGAATACGTGGCGTCTAAGCAGGCTGATAGAAAAAGAAGCAGTGGTTTTGGGGCACTGGGATGGGCTTTCCAAGGCAAGCCCTGTGATGCTCATTTCACTGCCTTTTGTAGAACGGAGATGCAATTAGTCTTTCCTGCACACCAAAATCTTTTCTCAAGTACTTAACAATACAATTGACATAAGATGAGGAAAACTGAAATCATTGTGGAAACCTATGTGATTTTCTGCTAATGCAAAAGAAAAAGGAGACAGAACACAGGTTTTCTCATACTTTTCCTCTATCTGAAACATCAGATACCTTACCTCCTCCAGGGTGAGGTAACAGGAATATATTACATTTCATTTTAACCAAAGTTCTCGTTAAGAAGTTTTCATTTCTGAGGTCACATGCAGACTCATCCTCTCAGGGAATTTCTATGGAAATCAGGAAGGGATTTGGAAAGAAAGTGGTACAGACATATTTGGCAGTAACTTGCTTTTAACTGCCAAGACTTGAGCCCATATATTGTTTTGCCTGGAAACCCCAGTCATTTAAAGCCATGATTTCAGGACTTGGGTGCTGAGGGTGGCTCAGAACTCTGACTGAGAAGGGTGACTTCCAAGGCTTCATCCCCTCTACCCATCCCCACCCTCCCCTTCACTCCCTTAACCCCCCAACTTCCTACCCTTGGTTGGCT
>SJYX01002514.1:85408-105695 GCA_006410675.1 Oreotragus oreotragus
TTCTGCTGCTAAGTCACTTCAGTCGTGTCCGACTCTGTGCGACCCCATAGACAGCTCCCCTGTCCCTGGGATTCTCCAGGCAAGAACACTGGAGTTGGTTGCCAGTTCCTTCTCCAATGCATGAAAGTGAAAAATGAAAGTGAAGTCATTCAGTCGTGTCCGATTCTTGGCGACCCCATGGACTGCAGCCTACCAGGCTCCTCCATCCATGGGATTTTCCAGGCAAGAGTACTGGAGTGGGGTGCCATTGCCTTCTCCATGATGTACTCTGCATATAAGTTAAATAAGCAGGGTGACAGTATACAGCCTTGACGTACTCCTTTTCCTATTTGGAACCAGTCTGTTGTTCCATGTCCAGTTCTAACTGTTGCTTCCTGATCTGCATACAGATTTCTCAAGAGGCAGGTTAGGTGGTCTGGTATTCCCATCTCTTTCAGAATTTTCCACAGTTTATTGTGATCCACACAGTCAAGAGAATTATAATACTGGCAGATTATGGTGGTTTAAGGGATGCTGAAAATGGGGGAAGATACACATGTGTGGGGGCAAGGGGTACATGGGAAATCTCTGTACCTTCCACTCAATTTTTCTCTGACCCTAAAAACAAAGTCTATTTTTAAAAAATGAAAGTCTGAAGATACACAATACTGCTGTAAAATATTATAATATACTACCAAGTGGGGAAAGAAGCAGTATACAAAACAGCATTGTTGTTGTTCAGTTGCTAAATTGTGTCCGACTCTTTGAGACCCCATGGATTGCAACATGCTAGGCTTCCCTGTCCTTCACTATCTCCTGGAGTTTGCTCAAACTCTTGTCCATTGAGTTAGTGATGCCATCCAACCATCTCGTCCTCTGTCGCCCCGTACACCTCCTGCCCTCAATCTTTCCCAGCATCAGGGTCTTTTCCAATGAGTCAGCTCTTCGCATCAAGTGGTCAAAGTACTGGGAGCTTCAGCTTCACCATCAGTCCTTCTGATGAATATTCAGTGTTGATTTCCTTTAGGACTGATTGGTTTGATCTCCTTGCTGCCCAAGGGACTTTCAGGAGTCTTCTCCAACACCACAGTTCAAAAGTGTCAATTCTTTGGGGCTCAGTCTTCTTTATGGTCAACTCTCGAGTCTGTACATAGCTACTGGAAAAACTATACCTTTGACTATGTATACCTTTGTTGGCAAAATGACCTCTCTTCTTTAAATATGCTGCCTAGGTTTGTCATAGGTTTTCTTCAAAGGAGCAAATGTCTTTTAATTTCATGGATGCAGTCACTGTCTGTAGTGATTTTGGAGCCCAAGAAAAACAATATAATATACCCAATACAATCCCATTAGAAACATTTTGTGTTGGCCAAAACATTCGTTTGAGTCTTTCTGTAACATCTTATGGAAAAACCTAAGCAAACTCCTCGGCCAATCCAATATTTATTCATACTGAGTCACAGAAAAAGGCTAAAAGAAAACAAAAAATGTCAACAATGATTATATCCAAACGATTTGATTATACTTGATTTTTGTGATTTTGTTTGTTGCTTATCTGCATTTTTCACCACTTTTGCCATGAGCCTGACAACTTTCAGAATTAGAAAAAAAATAGCATTTTAAAAGCAAACTGAAACTAAAGTTACTTAGCTTGGAAAAGCTAATCTTTCCTCTTGATTCATACATTTGCTGTACTTGCTGGAAAACAGCTCCCTAGGGAGTGAGCCAAAGGGTAAGCCGAGAAGGCTGACAGGAGTTCAGCGAAAAAGGAGGGAGCTGGTAGGGGAGGGGGAGAGAGGGCAAGAAACCAGCAAACATCCAGGCTCCTTTCACTTTCCTGCCTCTCTTTGTTCTGGCAGCTCATTTTGGTGAGCATAGGCGTTTCTGAAATTCTGCAATGTGGGGGAGCTGCAGGGGCAGCCTTGCTGTTCTTTCATGTCTGAGCATATGTGACTGCTTTTCAGGGAATACGTACAAGCAGATGTTCCACTCTAGCTGGGCTTTAATCCAAGGTACAGATTTACAGAGTTGGGTACACAGCCACTGAAACAACACTCACATTCCCCAACACAGGATGGGGCAGCCACTTTTATCTCGGTAGGCTCTGGTTAGAATAGTCTTTTCATAATGACAAACCTTTAAACAAGAGATGGCAGACCCAAATCACCCTTAAGAATCTGGACCACATTTGAAAGGCTGTCATGCACATGCTTTCTCAGCCAGCCAGCTGTTGTAGGAGGTACTCCAAGGCCAACAATCTCCTATGGTATGATGGATGCTTAACTCCGGAATCCCATCTGATTGGAAACTTGGGGCCAATCAACAGGTACACCTCTCCTTGGACGTTGAGGTAAAAGTTTGAAATACCCATGGAGACCTCATGAAGAGTGGTCTGCAGGCTCTAATGCTCTTGAGATTGCTGGCATCAGAACTCCAAGGACTTCCCTGGTGATCCAGTGGTTAAGAATCTACCTTCCAATGTGGGGGACACAGGTTCTATCCTTGTTCGGGGAACTAAGATCCCACTTGCCTTGGGGCAACTAAGTCTGCACGCCACAACACCTGAGCCCACGACAGCACAACCAAATAGAAGCCCACACGTTGCAACTAAGGCTTGACACAGCCAAATAAATACGTGATTTTTTAAAAATCACCTTAAGAAAAACAGAACTCTAGGACCATGGACTTTATAAGACATATTTTACAACTGTGGGTCTAGGAAGAAAATTTCAGGTCCAAGAGTAGATAGTCCCTTACATGATATGATGTCAGAAATGTGCCTTCTTTATCCTCATTTCCTTTAGTAGCCATCCTCCCACTCTGTAATCCTTTTGTTTAAGTTTTATTCTATATAATGAAGGAACTGAACTTACAACAGTATAAATATCTCTGAAACAGGTACTAATATATCATATCAACTGCATGCATACATGCTAAGTCGTTTCAGTCATGTCCAACTCTTTGCAACCCCACGGAGTGTAGCTGGACAGGCTCCTCTGTCCATGGGATTCTTCAGGCAAGAATATTGGAGTGGGTTGCCATGCCCTCCTCCAGGGTAAGTCTGCACGCCACAACACCTGAGCCCACGACAGCACAACCAAATAGAAGCCCACACGTTGCAACTAAGGCTTGACACAGCCAAATAAATACGTGATTTTTTAAAAATCACCTTAAGAAAAACAGAACTCTAGGACCATGGACTTTATAAGACATATTTTACAACTGTGGGTCTAGGAAGAAAATTTCAGGTCCAAGAGTAGATAGTCCCTTACATGATATGATGTCAGAAATGTGCCTTCTTTATCCTCATTTCCTTTAGTAGCCATCCTCCCACTCTGTAATCCTTTTGTTTAAGTTTTATTCTATATAATGAAGGAACTGAACTTACAACAGTATAAATATCTCTGAAACAGGTACTAATATATCATATCAACTGCATGCATACATGCTAAGTCGTTTCAGTCATGTCCAACTCTTTGCAACCCCACGGAGTGTAGCTGGACAGGCTCCTCTGTCCATGGGATTCTTCAGGCAAGAATATTGGAGTGGGTTGCCATGCCCTCCTCCAGGGGACCTTCCCGATACAGGGATCAAACTTTCATCTCTTATGTCTCCTGCATTGGCAGGATGTTTCTTTACCACTAGAGCCACCTGAGAAACCCATCATATCAACTATGACCTCTTAAATGTAGTGGAATTTATTGTATCCAGTTCCAGCCAGTTCACATACGTTCCCTGCAAAGAGCAATAAATGTTAGCTGACATTAACGGTAGGGAAGGAAGAGATTCTATTAAGGACTTTGCCTTAGGAAAGCAGGTCCAGAGGGGTTCTAGAAGAGAAGACCAAAAATGAATGAAGCTACTTGTGGGAGAGGTGGCTGGGGAACCAAGAATATGTATTGTCAGTCCTCATTGTTCAAGATTCCATATTTGCAAACTGACCTACTTGCTGAAGTTTATTTGTAAATTTCAAAATCAACACCCTTGGCACACTTGCAGTCATCTGTGGACTCATAAAGAGCAATACAAATTTTGAGTCCTGACCACACGTTCCCAGCTGACAAGGTGATGCACTGCCTTCCTGATTCAGTTCTGATACCATAAACAATATCCTTTGGGAAACCGTAGCTTTCATATTTTGGTGTTTTTTGTTGATTTCACTGTTTTAAACAGCTCCTAAGCAGAATAATTATGGGAACTTATGGCTCAGAGGGTAAAGCATCTGCCTGCAGTGCAGGAGACCTGGGTTTGATTCCTGGGTCAGGAAGATCCCTTGGAGAAGGAAAGGGCAACCCACTCCAGTACTCTTGCCTGAAGAATCTCAAGTACGGAGGAGCCTGGTAGGCTATAGTTCTTGGGGTCGCAAAGAGTCAGACACGACTGAGGGACTTCACTTTCACTTTCAAGCAGAATACTACAGCATTGTCTGGTGTTCCTTTGCATAAGAAGGCTGTGATGTATCCTACAGGAAAAAACAAACAAACAAACACATTAGATAAGCTTAAATCAGACATGAGTTACAGTGCTATTGGTAGGCATTTCAATATTAATGAGTCTTCATATATATTAAATATGATGTCTCTAAACAGAAACACACATAAAGTGAGGTTGTGTATTGTCAGTCAATGACAAATTTGTGACCAGAGGCTTGAAGAAGTCTAACCCTGCACTTGCTCTTGGAGCAGCCACTCAGTATTTACTAAGTCAGAGTGTTCACAGCAACTCCACAGAATGTAACTACAGTAAATAACAAGAACTGCCCAGAATCTGAAATTTTGGAAGGAGAAAAAATGTCATCTAATAAATAACTGTCTGTAGTAATGAAATAAATGACACATGTTTATATCCTTCTATTTTTCTCTTGAGAAAAGAGGAATGAGAGCTTCATTATGGCAGTTTGTAAAATTTATCAAAGCCTGGAATTCCTTGGACTATACAATGTCTCATGTGCTTAGTCGCTCAGTCATGTCCTATTCTTTGTGACCCTGTGGATTGTAGCCCACCAGGCTCCTTTGTGCATGGGGATTCTCCAGGCAAGAATACTGGAGTGGGTTGCCATCCCCTCCTTCAGGGTATCTTCCCAATCCAGGGATCAAACCCAGGTCTCCTGCATTGCAGGAGGATTCTTTACCATCTGAGCCTCTTAGTTCAGTTCAGTTTAGTCGCTCAGTCGTGTCCGACTCTTTGCGACCCCATGAATCGCAGTACACCAGGCCTCCCTGTCCATCACCAACTCCCGGAGTTCACTCAGACTCACATCCATCGAGTCCGTGATGCCATCCAGCCATCTCATCCTCGGTCGTCCCCTTCTTCTCCTGCCCTCAATCCCTCCCAGCATCAGAGTCTTTTCCAATGAGTCAACTCTTCTCATGAGGTGGCCAAAGTACTGGAGTTTCAGCTTTAGCATCAGTCCTTCCAAAGAAATCCCAGGGCTGATCTCCTTCAGAATGGACTGGTTGGATCTTCTTGCAGTCCAAGGGACTCTCAAGAGTCTTCTCCAACACTACAGTTCAAAAGCATCAATTCTTCGGCACTCAGCCTTCTTCACAGTTCAACTCTGAGCCTCTTAAGGGCCCTAAAATTCTTCTTTCACTTCCTGCAAGGAGTCACTGGGTACAGAAATTCTCCCTTGATAGGATAACCTCATTCACTGACACACCCTTGTGGTATTCACTGTGCCAAGCCAGCAGTAAAAAAAGGTTGAGAAGCCTCTACCTAGAAAGATTCAGAGCATTTTACTTTAATACCTGCCTATAATTTTCATTATTATTTTGTCTGGAATGCCATTTCTAAATACCTATAGCAATGACCCCTCATTAATGAACATTATTTCAAACATTTCTATAATTAAGGAAATTTCTGCTGCAGCTTTAGATACAGATTTAAAGTGCCATCCTCTCTATGAGGACTTCAGATGCTATTAATAATTTACCAGGATTCTTGGGAATCCTGAAGTGTGAACTCCACAAGACCCCTGAGTGGGGGAGGGGTGGATCAATGCAAAATGGCACACATATCCATCACACACTTCATATCAAAGTGACAGTCCTCGACTTAGTGGTATCAGATTCTAACAAACTTATCTTAAAGGGAAAAAGAAGTCTCAGCTAACAGATCAACATCCACTTATGATGAGTCCACAAGTGGTTCAGTGAAAACTGGGCAACAGAAGAAACAAGAGCTTGGGTCAAGCAGCACTTGTCAGACACGCAGCCCCATCTGCAGGGATTGGGGGCTGGACGTGGACAATGCAGGGGGTTGACTGATGCTGAGGAATGAGAAATGCACTCAAGGAATGCACTCAAGGAAGGGATAAGAAGGCCTGAATCAGCAGTGGAGAGAGGATCAGCAGCCTTGAGGGAAATATGTTTAGGTGACCAGGTGTGACTCTCAGGACAGAACTGGCTGAGGCTATGGAGGGAAATGACCTCCACGGTTTCTCTCTGGAAAGGATGGGGCTGAGTCCCTGAAGCACTGCGTCCCTGCATGTGGTCCATGGAATTCCTTCCTGCTGGAGCCGATGAGATTACCTGACAAGGCTGGAGTAGGAGCCAGGAGCTAAAACTGGCAGATACACAGAAAGACAGCGTGAGAGACAGAAGGGCAGAAAGTGGAGCCAGTGGCTCTGATCTGGAAACTCCTATAGGAATGGCTAGAGATTGAGACCCAGATAGCCAGGCATTCTTCAAGCCAACTGGGTCATTCCCTTCTTTTGCTTTGAGGATAAGACTGCCTTTTTGAGACACTGTGGTTCTACTGTAGAACAGACAGAAAGTAGCCAGAGAAATGGAATTACAACGTGCAAAGATGGGAGTGAGACATATATGCGTTACCAGTGGATTACTCAGTGAGTTTATATCAGGGGTTTAACTTTGCTCCCTTTTCAGAGGACCAGATGAGAACTAATTCTGTATAAATCCTCTGGTGTTATATTTAACTCAGCCAAAGGCACAATAGATATTTAAATCAAATCTGCAGAAAAAGTGTCCAGGAAGGCAAAGCAAGGAGAGGAGCCTCATTATTCCCTTTTGTCAGGCTGTTAATCCAAACTCATGAAGTAGTTTCCAGTTGTCTTCGTAGTTTTCAGGGAAACAGAAGCTACAGGGTATATACATGTATATTCTGTATGTACTAAGTTGTACCACTGGCTTTCTTGGGGCCCCAGCTTGCAAATGGCAGCTTTGGGGGCTTATCATCCATAATTGCAGGGTCAATTCCTCGAAATGAATCTTGGGCTGCAAGTTAGAGGCCCAGGAAACCAGTGGTGTAATTCAGTCTGAGTCCAAAGGCCTGAGAACTAAGGGAGCTGATGGTTTAAATATAAGTCCAAGGGTAAGAGACAATATATCCAATGAGTCAGGAAAAGAGATTCCTGCTTCTTCTTGCTTTTTGCTCTGTTCACATCCTCAATGGACTGGATGATGCTCAGTTATGCTGAGGAGGGCCACCTACTTTATTGGGCTCCCCTGGTGCTTCAGTGGTAAAGAATCTACCTTCCCATGCAGGAGACATGGGTTCAATCCCTGGGTCAGAAGGATCACCTGGAGAAGAAAATGGCAACCCGCTCCATTATTCTTGCTTGGGAAATCCCATGGACAGAGGAGCCTAGTGGACTTTGGTCCCTGGGGTCCGTAAGAGTTGGACATGACTTAGTGACTAAACAACAACCTACTTTATTAAATCCACTAATTCAGATACTAATCTCAGCTGGAAATGCCTTTCCAGACACACCAAGAAATATTTAATCTGGGCACCCCATGGCCAGTCCAGATGACACACAAAATTGTCCACTACACCTATATTATTCACAATTAATTTCAATAACTCATTTTTTGTAGAAGAGTTATTTGTAATTGAAAAATTTGTCAGCTTGTTCTGTTCATTATTTTCTCAGAAGTATATGCCAGATGATGGACTGTTTTGTCCCTTACACACAGATAACTAAAACATAAAATGTTTGTGTATCCAAATGTTGTTTATACAAGAGACCAAAGCAAAGTATTTGGTTTATATAGAGTGGTACAAACAAACACCTTTAAGACATTTGTGGCAGGACTTCCCTGGCAGTCCAGTGGTTAAGACTTTGCCTTCCAATGTAGAAAGACGTGAAGTCACTCAATCATGTCCTACTCTTTGCAACCCCATGGACTGTATAGCCTACCAGGCTACTCTGTCCATAGGACTTTCCAGGCAAGGGTACTGGAGCAGGTTGCCATTTCCTTCTCCAGAGGATCTTCTCCAATCCAGGGATCAAACCTGGGTCTCCCACATTGCAGGCAGATGCTTTACCATCTGAGCCACCAGGGATGCTTTCCAATGCAAAGGATGTGGGTTCTATCCCTGTTCAGGGAGCTTAGATCCCACATGCTTTGCAGCCAAAAAACCAAAGCATAAAACAGAAGAAATATTGTAACAAATTCAATGAAGACTTTAAAAAATGATCCACATCAAAAAAATCTTAAAAAAAACAAATTGTGGTATTTCTAGTAACTCAAGTGTTATACTCTGCTCTTGATGAAGATGGGTGGAGGTGATGTGATCTGTAACAAAATGGTCTTCAGGTTATCCAGGCTTGGAATAGACTTCAGGAGAAAGTGGCTTTAGGTCAAGTAATACAGTGTTCTGACCCATGCAAAACCTGTAGAGTGGCCGGGATTGGGACAGCCTTACAGCCAACGCATAGTCAAGTCCGCAGCAGACAGAAAATCCCCCACCTGGGCTTCTCTCTCCTCTTTCAAGTCCCCTTAGCCTTTTAACCCTTTGAATCTGCTGCTGATAACTTTACTCTTCTCTCCTTATTAGCACAACTGTCAGACGATGGAGGGAAATGGCAACCCACTCCAGTATTCTTGCCTGGAGAATCCCAGGGACGGGGGAGCCTGGTGGGCTGCTGTCTATGGGGTCACACAGAGTCGGACACGACTGAAGTGACTTAGCAGCAGCAGCAGCAGCAGATGATGGAGGAGGAGACTGAGAGGATTTGCATCCAGTGGTTGGAGGGTGGAGGATGTTAGCATGACCTCAGAGTGAATTATCAAAAAGACCTTTCTCAGTGTAAGTTTTCACCTCCAGATTATTCTGCTTAAAGATCATTTCTTTGCTACCCCACCTTGAATTATTAATACATTATGAACAATTCCCTTATTTACTTTTATTTAGGAGTTGGGGAATAAAAATGGGGAGAGAGGATTAAAACAACTTAATCACAGGGGTGCCAGAGCCTGGCTGAGAACCCTTGCTGAGGTCCTTAAAACCAACTTGTCTTGTGGCCCGCATTTGAGTTTTGTCATTCTGACGCAAAGCAGAGAAAAACATTGATTTCAGGTCAGTTCTTGTTTTTGCTTTTATACAGTTGGGAGAAAAACAGAAAGAAAAATGGTACTAAGTTCAGTATGGCCATTCTTTCCATACCAAGGAGTAGTATTCTACTAAAAAGAGTCTGCCAGCTTGGGAGAACAAAGGGAGAAGACTTAACCTATTCATTGTGCAACAGACTCAGGGGGCCTTGTGTTCTTGATTTATATCTATGTGTTGGAGAAGACTCTCAAGAGTCCCTTGGACTGCAAGGAGGTCCAACCAGTCCATCCTAAAGGAGATCAGTTCTGGGTGTTCATTGAAAGGACTGATGTTAAAGCTGAAACTCCAATACTTTGGCCACTTCATGTGAAGAGTTGACTCACTGGAAAAGACCCTGACGCTGGGAAGGATGGGTGGCAGGAGGAGAAGGGGATGATAGAGGATGAGATGGCTGGATGGCATCACCGACTCGATGGACATGAGTCTGAGTGAATTCCGGGAGCTGGTGATGGACAGGGAGGCCTGGTATGCTGGAATTCATGGGGTCGCAAAGAGTCAAACACAACTGAGTGACTGAACTGAACTGAACATGTTCTGAAAGATAAATGACTTGCTCAAGGTCCTACTCTAGTGTGTAGCAAAGCAGGAATTTAAGCCTAAATCTCTTTAAACTGGAAAGCTAATGCTTTTCCCACTTGTTTCCAAAAGTGTTTATTTCATGAACATCTGCCATGTACCAGATATTGTGCTAGGTACTATGGAGAATATAAGAATAAATAAACATACAATCCTACCCCTACAGAGCTCACAGGCCTTGGGAGCTGGTGCACACAGATGCACTGTGTTATGTGAAGATTACCATGTTGCCACAGAGGAGAAGCACCTGGCTGTCTTCAGGGCTCAGAAGCATTGATCCAGAGAAAATACATCTACAGGAGCTTTAAAAAGTGCTTCTCGAATTGTAATGTAAATACAAATCATCAAATCATTCTAGGATCTTGTTAATGTATAGATTCTGATTCAACAGGACTGGGGTGAGGCCTGAGATTCTGCATTTTTAAGAAGCACCCAGGAGAGTCTGAGGCAGCTAGTCCACAGAGCCCACTTCTTAGCGGTAAGGTTCTCAAAGGCAGCTAAGTGTTTGCCAGGTGAGAACTTTCCCAGTCAAGGTGCAGAGTGTACAAAGACTCAGGGAGAAAAAGAACAAGATCAGCTGCAGGGAACTGCTGTTGATCCAGGAAGCCTGGATCATGAGAATTAAGTGTGAAGCAGCCTGCCATGAGGCTGGAGGTGACAGCAAAGGAGTCAGCTGGACGCACATTGTGTTGCCCTGGAAGATCATAAAGAGCCATGTCTAATTCTGAGGACAGTGAGAGGCCATTAAGAGTTTTTCACTGATGAGTTCCTTTCTTGGATTTGGGCTTTCCAAAAAGCATACTGTCTGTGGCGTGGAAGATGCAATAGGGCAGTGTTCTCAGAAAACCAAAATAAAAACACCATTAGCAATCCAATTGCACATTAGAATCACCTGGGGAGCTTTGAATACTACCATTGCTCAGTCCTCACACTGGGCAATTAAAGAGCATCTCTAGGCCGAACTTCTCAAAGTGTGGTCCTTGGAGTAGCAGCAGCAGCACAGAGGACCCTGTCAGAATTGCAAATTCCTAGGCTCCATCCTAGACTTACAGAATCAGAAACTCTGATGGTGGGCCCGGCAGTCTGAGTTTTAACAAGCCCACTGCCCCAGTTGATTCTGAGGCAGCTAATGTTTGAGAACCATCAGATTTAGAAAAGCAGGAAAGCAAGCAGGAAAGAGAGGGTGACAGAAGACATCTCCTTTTCCAATTAGGAAGCAGAGAGATGATGGTGCTGTTGATCCCCATATCAATTTCATTAACTTTGTTGAGCAATGGAGAGCATCATCTTGACAGAGTCCCAGTAGGGCCTTAAGGCAGGGAGGTTAGGATGGTGGTTAGTCACGGGGTAGATACTGGGTGGATATTTGTAAGTGACATTTGGGCAGATTTGTCCAAGTTACAAACTAGGCAAGCTTCTGTGTTGTGAACTGAATTGTGTCCCCCCCAAATCTACAAGCTGAATCCTCAACTCCCAATGTGATGGTATTTGGAGATGGGGCTTTGGGAAGTAATTCGGTTCAGATGAGGTCATGAGGGTGGGGCCCCCATAATAGTATTAGCACACTTGTAAGAAAAGCAAATTAAGAAGCAGGCATTACTTTGCCAACAAAGGTCCATCTAGTCAAGGCTATGGTTTTTCCAGTAGTCATGTATGGATGTGAGAGTTGGACTACAAAGAAAGCTGAGCACTGAAGAATAGATGCTTTTGAACTGTGGTGTTGGAGAAGACTCTTGAGAGTCCCTTGGACTGCAAGGAGATCCAACTAGGAAATCAGTCCTGAATTTTCATTGGAAGGACTGATGCTAAAGCTGAAACTCTAATACTTTGACCACTTGATGTGAATAACTGACTCCTTGTAAAAGACCCTGATGCTGGGAAAGATTGAAGGTGGGAGGAGAAGGGGATGACAGAGGATGCGATGGCTGGATGGCATCACAGACTCGAAGGACATGAGTTTGTGTAGGCTCCGGGAGTTGGTGATAGACAGGGAGGCCTGGAGTACTGCAGTCCATGGGGTCCAAAAGAGTCAGATATGACTGAGCAACTGAACTGAACTGAAGAAAAGATGCCAGGGAGCTCACGAGCTCTTTTCCCACTACATGTGTGGACATAGTGAGAAGACAGTTGTCTATAAGCCAGAAGGGAGCTCTCACCAGAAACTAACCATGTTGGCACCTCCGCCTTGGATTTCCCAGTGTTCAGAATGGTAAATTAAACAAATTTCTGTTTTTCAAGCCACCTAGTCTATAGAATTTTGCTATGGCAGCTGGTGCTAAGACACTTTGGAACAAGTAGTCTTGTTGGAACACTGTAGTTCTTGTAGAGTTACTGTTAAAACACTTTGTGCTCTTATCTCTGAACATGTGGGTCTGAACAAGTTTTTGCTGTAACTGAGCCTTGATAGCTTGTATTGCAAGTTATCAGTTTTGCAACTGTGGCTTCTGTTTCACTTTTTAGTATTCTAAAATAAAGTAGTGGTATGAGTCATTGAAATTGAACTAAGATTAATATAGGATGCTCAATTATATTTGAAATTCAGATAAACAGCAAATAATTTTTTACTATAAGTATGTTCAAAACAACGTATGGGTTATATTAAAATATTATTCACTCAGTTCAGTTCAGTCTCTCAGTCATGTCTGACTCTTTGCGACCCCATGAATCGCAGCATGCCAGGCCTCCCTGTCCATCACCAACTCCTGGAGTTCACCCAGACTCATGTCCATCGAGTCAGTGATGCCATCCAGCCATCTCATCCTCGGTCGTCCCCTTCTCCCCCTGTCCCCAATCCCTCCCAGCATCATCTTTTAATTTCATGGCTGCAATCACCATCTGCAGTGATTGCTTGTCTAAAATTAAAATTTAATTAATGTCCTGTATTTTTGCTTGCTAAACTGGAAACTCTAACCTATCTATATAGAATTAATATAGATAGATGAATATGTATCAGATAGATGATGTTGATCAGATGGATCAAGTGAGGGGCACAATGAGTCAATGATGCCTTACAGCTGTCTGGTTTGGAAAATGGGTAAGTCTTGTGACTATAGGAAAATAAGGGGCAGTGGAGGAAAAGCTGATTGAAGAGGAACAGCAAAGGGATGAATTACATCTTGCACATGTTGAAATTAATAAGGTCTTTCTGGAATGTATCAGTTCAGTTCAGCTGCTCAGTCATGTCCGAATCTTTGCAACCCCATGGACTTCAGCATGCCAGGCTTCCCTTTCCATCACCAAATCCCAGAGCTTGCTTAAACTCATGCCCATCAAGTCCATGATGCCATCCAACCACCTCATTCTCTGTTGTCCCCTTCTCCTCCCACCTTCAATCTTTCCCAATATCAGGATCTTTTCTAATGAGTCCGTTCTTTGCATCATGTGGCCAAAGTATTGGAGTTTCAGCTTCAGCATCAGTCCTTCCAATGAAAATTCAGGACTGATTTCCTTTAGGATGGACTGGTTGGATCTCCTTGAAGTCCAAGGGACTCTCGAAGAGTTTTCTCCAACACCACAGTTCAAAAGCATCAAGTCTNAAGCATTTGCTTCTTATGAATTGAGAATTTCAATGGATGAGCTATATAATTTGAAAGTAATAGCCGCAAGAAACATTAGTAAGCGTCAAAGCACAAGTCTAAAGTCAACTTGATGTGTATATTGCTTTTTGATTAAAGGAACAAAATAGCTAGAGTTCAAATTTCAAAAGCAATTATCAAACAAGTTTGGGCAAGGTGTGAATTCAGGCCCTCATTTTCATCTAAAAATCCACTGTTTTTTTTTTTTTTTTTAAAATGAAGTCTTTTATCTTTTAAAGTGCCATTATAAAATGAAGATTTTGGAGAGTTTTGAGTAAGGAGTGAGGATGTTACTTTTATTGCAGGGCTAAACAAATATTGAAGACCCTTTTCATTTTCTTTTTTTGATAGAAGTTTTAAAATTTTAGGTATGGTTTTCCAGTGGTCATGTATGGATGTGAAAGTTGGACTGTGAAGAAAGCTGAGCACCGAAGAGTTGATGCTTTTGAACTGTGGTGTTGGAGAAGACTCTTAAGAGTCCCTTGGACTGCAAGGAGATCCAACCAGTCCATTCTAAAGGAGATCAGTCCTGGGTGTTCATTGAAAGGACTGTTGCTGAGGCTGAAACTCCAATACTTTGGCCGCCTCATGCGAAGAGCTGACTCATTCGAAAAGACCCTGGTGCTCAGAGGGATTGGGGCAGGAGGAGAAGGGGATGACAGAGGATGAGATGGCTGGATGGCATCACCGACTCGATGCACATGAGTCTAGGTGAACTCGGGGAGTTAGTGATGGACAGGGAGGCCTGGCGTGCTGCAATTCATGGGGTCACAAAGAGTCGGACATGACTGAGCGACTGAACTGAACTGAACTGATGCTTTTCATTGCAATTATGGAGTTAATATGAAAGCCATTTTCACCTGAATATCTGTATTTGTAAGAGATTTGATATTTGTAGGAGATTAGATACTGTGAAGGAAAATACTAATAATGAATATGTAAACCTCCCCAGTTCTACCATTTATTAAGAGTCTGGATTGGGTTAAATTCTGGGTTACCAGAGATGGTAAGGTCCTTTTTGGCCCCAAATGCTGCTCTTTTCTCCTTCTTCACCCATCTTTCTATTGCCAGTGGTGGGAAATTATTTTATCTCTTGGGAGTTATATTTGAAAAAGTAATATATTATTTAAGGAACAGACCAGGTGGCTGTAAAAAAGGAGACCCCAAAATATAGTAGCTTAAGCAAGATAGACTATGTTGTTCTCTCATGGAAACCTGGAGAGGCATTCTAGTGACAATATGACTGTTCCATGGTGCCAGGAGCCCTATCTTGTTACTCAGACATCATCAGCACTCAGGTTCTATCTGTTCTTTGAAACTGTCATTTCAGCTACAACCAACGATCAATTCACTGTGAAACCAACGAAGATTTAGCTTCAGGATCTTTCACGTCCATGTGTTTTCCCACGTGTTATGTAATGGAGGGGCTGCAGGCTTTTCTGGGCTATGACTATAAGGGTATTTTTGTGCCAGAGACACCTTTGGCCCTTTTGGTGAAATCTAAGGACCCCTTCTCAGAGTGTTTTTAAAAATTTAAAGCAAAATACACAGGATTACAAAGGAAATCCATTAAAGTTCAATTGTCAAAATATGCTTTTATATAGAAATATATATTTTTATTATTGCATAATAATAAGACCTAGTGATGAAACTAATGACTATAGTAATTTGGAAGTAGTGATGGACGTTAATGATATTTCACATATTTGCATTAATTGAAATGTCATATGAACACATTTCATTTCTATTAGTGACGAAGAAGACTCTTGAGAGTCCCTTGGACTGCAATAAGATCAAACCAGTCAATCCTGAAGGAAATCAACTCTGAATATTCATTGGAAGGACTGATGCTGATGCTGAAACTCCAATACTTTGGCACTTCAGTCCTCCAATACATCCGATGCAAAGAGCTGACTCAGTGGAAAAGACCCTGATGGAGGAAAATATTGAAGACAGGAGGAGAAGGGGATGACAGAGGATGAGATGGTTGGATGGCATCGTCAATTCAATGGATGTGAGTTTGAGCAAACTCCAGGAGATAGTGAAGGACAGGGAAATCTGTTGTGCTGTCATTCATGGGGTTACAAAGAGTTGGACACGACTGAGCAATTGAACAGCTACAAGTGATGAAGTTACAGGCAAAGTAAATATAACTATGCCTTATTGTCTACATTTATAGTAGAGGGAGAAATAGTAAAATTTATACTCCTTGCAGTAGTAGATCTAAGTGATGCATTTTCATGAGTTCTACACTGGTTTTCTAAACAAGAGAGAGCCGTTATCCCTGTATTTGATTATGTTTATTTTTCATCTCAGTTTCTCTCTGTGTTAATTTCTTCTCATTTTCTTTAATATGTTTTGTGATTATCTCAGGATTTTCTATGTCAATAAATCAGGTTTTTTAAGATTATTTTGTTTCATTATATGTTTTCTAATGATATCATTTTAGTCCTCAATTTTTCTTTACATCCACAGCCCTCTTTTTTTAAGTCATTTTGATCTCTTAATTTGTCTTTTGCCTTCAGTTTATATTCTTATTCATGTTTTTCATACAGGTAAAGTAAAGTTCAAGAAATTTCCTCTGTTTCTTTTTTACATCTTATAGGCTCTTTTATTTTTTTAACCCACCTATAATTTTAGGTTTTTTTTTAACTTTACAATATTGTATTGGTTTTGCCATACATTGACATGAATCCGCCACGGGTGTACATGTGTTTCCCATCCTGAACCCCCGTCTCACCTCCGTCCCCATCCCATTCCTCTGGGTCATCCCAGTGCACCAGCCCCAAGCATCTTGTATCATGCATCGAACCTGGACCGGTGATTCGTTTCACATATGATAATATACATGTTTCAATGCCATTCTCCCAAATCATCCCACCCTCACCCTCTCCCACAGAGTCCAAAAGACTGTTCTATACATCTGTGTCTCTTTTGCTGTCTCGCATACAGGGTTATCATTACCATCTTCCTAAATTCCATATATATGAGTTAGTATACTGTATTGGTGTTTTTCTTTCTGGCTTACTTCACTCTGTATAATAGGCTCCAGTTTCATCCACCTCATTAGAACTGATTCGAATGTATTCTTTTTAATGGCTGAGTAATATTCCATTGTGTATTTGTAACCCTCTGTTTCTTGAATTAGTCTTCTAGTTTGAGATTTTTGTCTGTTTCTTCAATGCTTCCTTCCTCCTCCTTTCTTTCTCTTTTGATTTTCCTTCTTTCCTTTTTGCTTTTAAAAGTTTTTCAGACTAGCTTTCATGGTTGTTATACTATTCTTTTCCACGTTTGGCTCTGTCCAGGAGTACATTCTATTTGTTCCTGTATAATGCAAGTGGTTTCTTGACTCTATTTCTTCTCTGACACCATGTTTTCCCTCTAAATTGTAAGGTGGGGCTGGGGGCTTTGTTCTCCATTTACTCTTCTTTAACTTGAGGATATGTCGCCTGTAGTATGACTGTGTATGTGTGTGTGAGAGGGGGTGGTTTCTTTGTTATCTCACTCCATCTCAGTGGGTGTGTGTACCATTCCAACAGGAGCATACTATGTATAGCATCGAAGCCTTCACTATTAACTGGTCGAAGAAAACCAGCTTTGCTATTCATTTTCCTTGATTTATCCTCTTCTTTTCTAGTGTTCATTGCTCCTTACTGAAAAGAAGTCTTTAAAAGGAAGAAGAGAAAGACAAAGTTGGTCACTCAGTTTACTTTCCTCCGGACTTGAGATTAGTGAGAATTCTCAGAATTCATTACAATATCTGGATGGTGGAGGTGGTGTTAGGAGCTGAAAGAGTTACTCTTCTGCTCAGTCCCTGAACCTCCTGTTTCTTTCTTTGGATGCACGTTTTTGAGGTTTGTAGTATTCTTGCCTGGAAAATCCGGTGCACAGAGGAGCCTGGTGGGCTGCTGTCCATGGGGTCACACAGAGTCGGACGCGACTGAAGCGACTTAGCATACCTGAAGCGACTTAGCACGCATGCATGCTTTGGAGAAGGAAATGGCAACCCACTCCAGTATTTCTGCCTGGAGAATCCCAGGGACGGAGGAGCCTGGTGGGCTGCAGTCTATGGGGTCGCACAGAGTCGGACATGGGCTGCCATCTATGGGGTCACACAGAGTCGGACACGGCTGAAGTGACTTAGCAGCAGCAGCAGCAGCATACAATGTAATATTTTGATTTAGGTGTACATTGTGAAATAGATGGAGTAAAACTTTATTTGGCCTGATTGGTCACAAACTTATACAGAGTCAGCCTGAGGCTCATCCAGTAGCTTATTCTCTCTCTGGTTTCTTTCTCTAGCCCCACCTCAGTTTTTCCCTATCCCTCTCTTCTCCTGTTAGATCCATCCTGAATGTGCCCCTCAGGCTCAGGGCTGGGAAAGGACTGTTCCTGGCTCATTGTGTTGGGTGAGTGTGGTTCCATTCAGTGGGTCACTCCTTACAGTAATACAACACTCTCTACCACCCCTCAACATGTTCCATTCTTCAATCTGCAGTATTAATAAGACCAAACCCAAACAACCTTTTTGTGGTTGTTCATGTTGAACACCTTTCCAATATGTGTATGAACTTCCCACTCAAAGTAAGGATAGATGAGGTAGATGGAGGTGGGTGAAGAGAAATAAGAACCCTAGGCTGTCTCACTGAGCTCACGAGTGGGAGACCATGAATTTATGCAGACTGAAGATTTTCTTAAGTGGTATTTGTTAGCCTTAGTGTAGACATGGGGTCAACAGAGAGCTGAATTGATCCAGAGCTGGGGACCACTGGTTGAGGGCATTGACCACCGATTAAGAGTAGGTGAAATGATAACATTGAGGACTAGTCCAGATTTGGAAGGAAGTAAGGACTTGGTGTGTTTTGAGGATGAGGGGAGGATGTGGGAGGGGTAAAGATAAATAAAGAAGAACAAGAGGAATCAAAGGAGTGGTGGTTTTAATGAAGATAAAGAACAGGAAGGGTAATTTTTTTTTCCTACCCACTTTTAACATAAAAGGGGAAATGATCTCTCTAAAGCAGTGGTCCTCAACTTGGGAGAAAGAGGAGAGATTTTGTGTTCCTTCCTCCAGAGGACAATTGGCAACATCTAGAGACATCTTTGGGTTATCACCGTAGGGGTTGCTGGGCATCCCAGGTGGCACTAGTGGCAAAGAACCTGCCTGCCAATGCAGGAGACGTAGGAGACTTGGGTTCGATCTCTGGCTGGGGAAGATCCCTTGGAGGAGGAAATGGCAACCCACTTCAGTATTCTTACCTGGAGAACCCCAAGGACAGAGGAGAGTCTGGCGGGCTATAGTCCATGGGGTCACAAAGAGTTGGACATGATTGAAGTGACTTAGAACTCACACATAGGGGTTGCTATTGGTATCTAGTGGGTATAGGCCAGAGATGCTACCGAGCACCCTACACCTTTCCACAGCAAAAAATAGCCCCCCATAAAATGTCAGTAGTGATAAGATACAGAAACTCTACCCTACAGAGAATGTCAAACTATGAAGTGTCTCCCTAGATGGAAACACTACCCAGGATTTTTTTTAAATGCTTGGTTAGGGAACTCAGTTTTTCAGCCACATTCGCACTACTTCGAGGGTGAATGTGAAGGTCTATGAAAGGGGGTTAGATTTTAGAAATCCCTCAGAAGGTTGTGGCTGTGACTAGAGCCTTTAAGCTACCTACCCTGGCCCGGGTACCAGATGCAGACAGCCTCCTACAGAGACTCAGTCACTGAGTCTGCCCCGGGGGTGGGATGTCCCTCTAATCTCTAGAGCAAAGATGCCTCTTATTCATAAGGCTTGGAGGCAGCCTCCGCTATTTAAAATGTCCTCTTTCTATTTATACAAGTTTGGATTGTTTTCATAGCTGGGGAATAGCTACACTATTTTCTTCTCGGGCTGGCTTAGATAATTAGTCAATTTCATAGCTATACCATACTCTTATCCTGTAATTTTTCCCTTTGATTTGTTATTTATAAACTAATCATCAAAATCTAAGGATAAGAGAATGGATCTTTTATAGCTGGTTTGTTTTCCTGAAAATGCTAGCAAATCTTTTTATGCTCTAAAAATACAGAGACAACCTCTATACTCTCTTTTGCTACAGAGAGTGGGTCATTTCTGATTGCTCATTAGATGTTATATTTGGAAAACAGCCTCTGTATTTTGCTCAAATGTGGGGAAATTCCATGCTTATCAAGATCACACAGATGAGATGCCTCAGATAGTCTAGGTTGTTGTTCAGTCGCTCAGTCGTGTCCGACTCTTTTGTGAGCCCATGGCCTGCAGCCCGCCAAACTCTGTCTGTGGGATTTCTCAGGCAAGAATACTGGAGTCGGTTGCCATTTTCTTCTCCTGGGGATATTCCCAAGCCAGGGATCGAATCCATGTCTCTTGCATTGGCAGGCAGATTCTTTACCATGGTTCCACCTGGGAAACACGAGTCTAGGTAAGATAGATCAAACCAATAGCATATGTGAAATAGAGTAATAATTCTTGACCCTTAGTATGTATCAGAATCACCTGGAAAGTCTGGTAGAGCACAGATTGCCTGGCCTCATTCCTAAATCAGTTCCTAAACTAGCAGGCCTGGGGCAGGCCCGTGAGTTTGCAGTCTGACAAGCTCCCACATAATGCTGATGTTCAGTTCAGTTCAGTTCAGTTCATTTCAATCGCTCAGTTGTGTCTGACTGTTTGCAACCCCATGAATCGCAGCACGCCAGCCTCCCTGTCTATCACCAATTCCCAGAGTTCACTCAGATTCACATCTCTTGAGTCAGTGATGCCATCCAGCCATCTCATCCTC
>SJYX01002514.1:108486-138045 GCA_006410675.1 Oreotragus oreotragus
ATTCATGTATGTATTCATTCAGCAGAGACGCATTGAGTCTGTACTCTGTGTCAAGCATTCTGCTAGGTGCTTGGATTTAAGGGTGAATGAAGACTAGTCCGTGATCTCTTGGAGCTCATGGTTTAGTGGGAATGACTGCTCAGGCGTGTCCGGCTCTTTGAGACCCTATGAACTGCAGCCTGCCAGGGTCCTCTGTCCGTGGACTTCTCCAGGCAAGAACACTGGAGTGGGTTGCTGTTTCCTTCTCCACGGCTTGTCCCCGACCCAGGGATCAAAGCTGCATCTCTTGTGTCTCCTTCCTGTGTTGGGAGGCAACTTCTTTACCACTGATGCCACCTGGGGAGCCCCAAAGGGAGAGGCAGACGAAATGAGTGCTAGGAGTGGAAAGATCACGATGCTGTACCGTGGAATGGGAACTCTGTTGTCCCCATTTCCAGGTTCTGGCAATAAGAAGGCCAGGAAACTGTGGGGGCGATTGTTGGATGTATGGATGTTTTATTAGTTTTTCATGATGTCAGCCTAAGCCAAACCTGATATTATGAGGACAGGCAGCACAGATAACTAGTTGCAGGTTGAAACATGGTGAATTCAGGTCAAGGGAACGTAAGCCATGGCCACGTGAATTAAAATGCAGCCTTCTCAAAGTACAGATGTCACTTAAGTATTAGAGTGGGTATTACCTTGATGGATCTTTGAGTGTGGCATGGTTAACACTGTTCCCAGAGGGTTGATGGGTCGAAGTTACTACAGGAAGGTTGGGGTCTAGTGTTTACCTTTTTAAAACTGGTTTTATTTTAAGCTTTTGAGTGTTGGGGCTTAGTCCTACAGAATTCTATATGGATATATTTACATATATTCACACACATATTTATAATATGTATTTTACTGTATAGACATACATATGCATATATCGTATTATATATAAACGTAGTGTATGTGTGAGTCTGTATTGTTGTTGTTCAGTCGCTAACAACTGTCTGGCTCTTTTCAACCCCATGGACTGTAGCGCACCAGTCTCCTCTGTTCTCCGCTGTCTGCAGTTTGCTCAAATTCATGCATGTGTATGGTAGTGTCTTCCCCCATAGAACTGAGGCACTTTGTTTGTAATTGTAGGAAAGAAAAAAAATCTCCCCAGGTCTGCAACCTGAAGTTGGAAAGCAGGCTGCCCTAAATCCCCAAATAGAAATTCTTTAAAAGGTCACATTGAAGTGAGAGAATATGAGTGTCCTCTGATTCCTTTAACAGCAGCCATCCTGTATGAGTGTCCTCTGGTTCCTTTAACAGCAGCCATCCTGTGTGTGTGCACGCGTGCATGCATGCTCGCCCCTGCACGTTCTTTGCAGGCAGGATGATAAGAGGACGCAGTGCCCTAGACGTTCCCTCGAGTCTGGAGTGACATCCTCGTGCGGTGGTGTGCAGCCCACACAACACTGGGGATGACATGCACGTAGACTCTGGGCTGATGAAGAGCAGTGTTTCCTGAAGCACGGACCTGACTCTGGGCATGTTTGTCCCAGTGCAAAGAGGAATGGTATGTAAGGGACTGAATTATCTGCTCAGATGGTATAGACTTTCTGGGGGGGATTTGGTCACGTTTCCCTTGCTAATAATACCCATGTTATTGGGCATTTCATATGTGCAGGTTAACTGAGCTAAGTGATTGACTTCTAGACTCTCACATGATTCATGAGACAAGTCTTTGACAAGTCTTTGTTGTTTAGTCACTAAGTCATGTCTGACTCTTTTGCGACCCCCATGGACTGTGGTGCTCCAGGCCCATGGGATTTCCCAGGCAAGAATACTGGAGTGGGTCACCACTTCTTCAAGGGATCCTCCTGACCCGGGGATCAAACTCATGTCTCCCGCAAAGGCAGGAGGATTCTTCACCAGTGAAACCCCAGGGAAGCTGGAGATAGTCTCTGTGTGTGTGTGTGTGTGTGTGTGTGTGTGTGTGTGTGTGTGTGTGTGTGTTAGTCACTCAGTTGTGTCTGACTCTTTGCAACCCCATGGACTGTAGACCGCCAGGCTCCTCTGTCCATGGGATTCTCCAGGCAAGAATACTGGAATGGGTAGCCATGCCCTTCTCCTGGGGATCTTCCCAACCCAGGGATTGAACCTGGGTCTCCTGCATTGCAGGTGGAGTCTTTACCATCTGAGCCACCAGGAATGCAGTGCCCCATATCCAGTGACTAGCGCAGCTGAGACTTGGGTATGACAGATGGTGGGCATTATGTTGTCCCTATTTGTTCTCTGGTTGAGGAAGCCACACAGATACCCACTCACCTGTCTCACTTGCTGTTATAACCCCACAGATCGGCATGGCGCCCAGTCCTGGGTTAGGTGTATTAGCGACCTTTTGGTTGCAAGTGACAGAAACGTAACTCACACTGATATAAACATAAAGCAGACTTCATTAGCTCCTATAATAAAGCCTCCGGTGGTGAGCTGCCGTCCTCAGACGTGCCTGGATACAGGTGGATGGATGATGTCACCAAGACGCCTTTTCTTTGCCTCTTCCCACTGTGCTTCCCTCTGCGCTGGCTTCATTCCCAGGCAGGCTCTCTCCATGGGGAGGCAATTAGAGCAACCAGCAGCTATAGACAGCAGAGCCCAGAAATAAGAGGCTGTCTCTGTCTAACTGTCCCAACAAAGCCCTGGGGTGGGGTAGGGGTGGGGGATTCTCATTAGCTTTGTTTGGGTCAAATACCCATTTCTGAAACAATTACTAGGGACAGGGTGTCCCAGTAGGGGTGGCTGAAAAAGTAGGAGGAGTCAGCCTCGCTTGAACCCCATGAACTGATAATGGGGGGGGGGGACAGTCATTGCCTCTGAGATACTGAGCAGGCAGAAACCTATGTTCGTTGTCACAGGGATTCAGGAAACATTTTTTGAATGAATGAAGGAAAGGAGGAAGGAATTTCTCTCTTCTGTTCTAGGAAACCTTCAGAGACTTCAAGGGTCTCTAAAAATAAGATGTCACACGTATAAAATAGGTAACTCATGGGAACCTACTGTATAGCTCAGGGAACTCTGCTTAGTCTCTGTGCTGACCTATATGGGAAGGAAAGTAAAGAAGAAAAGAGGACATGTTTACGTACAGCTGATTCACTCACTTTGCTGTACAGTAGAGACTAATACAACATTGTGTATTTTATATATATATATATAGATATATATATAGCATCTATATTTCAGTATGGAGAAGGAAATGGCAACCTACTCCAGTACTCTTGCCTGGAGGATCCCATGGACGGAGGAGCCTGGTGGGCTACAGTCCATGGGGTCCCAAAGAGCTGGACACAAATTAAAAATAAGATGTCGTAAATTGGGGTGCATCAGAAGCCTGCAGTGCATGGGCTTCCCTGGTAGCTCAGCTGGTAAAGAATCNAGGAGGCAGGTAAAGTGGTCTGGTATTCCCATCTCTTGAAGAATTTTCCACAGTTTGTTGTGATCCACAACATCAAAGGCTTTGGCATAGTCAATAAAGCAGAAATAGATGTTTTTCTGTAACTCTCTCACTTTTTTGATGACCCAATGGTTGTTGGAATTTGGTCTCTGGTTCCTCTGCCTTTCTTAATCCAGCTTGAACATCTGGAAGGTCATGGTTCACTTACTGTTGAAGCCTGGCTTGTAGAATTTTGAGCATTACTTTGCTGGCATGTGAGATGAGTGCAATTGTGTGGTAGTTTGAACACTTTTTGACATTGCCTTTCTTTGGGAATGGAATGAAAACTGACCCTTTACAGTCCTGTGGCCACTACTGCATTTTCCAAATTTGCATTTGCTGGCATATTGAGTGCAGCACTTTCACAGCATCATCTTTTAGGATTTGAACTAGCTCAATTGGAATTCCATCATCTCCACTAGTCCATAGTGATGCTTCCTAAGGTCTACCTACTTTGCATTTCAGGATGTCTGGCTCTAGGTAACTGATCATACCATTGTGATTATCTGGGTCATGAAAATCTTTTTTGTATAATTCTTATGTGTATTCTTGCCACCTCTTCTAAGTATCTCCTGCTTCTGTTAGGCCCATACCATATCTGTCCATGAAATGTTCCCTTGGTATCCCTAATTTTCTTGAAGAGATCTCTAGTCTTTCCCATTCTATTGTTTTCCTCTACTTCTTTGCATCAAGGTTGTATATNTCTAAGTATCTCCTGCTTCTGTTAGGCCCATACCATATCTGTCCATGAAATGTTCCCTTGGTATCCCTAATTTTCTTGAAGAGATCTCTAGTCTTTCCCATTCTATTGTTTTCCTCTACTTCTTTGCATCAAGGTTGTATATTGTCACCCTGTTATTTAACTTCTATGCAGAATACATAATGTGAAATGCCGGGCTGGAGGAAATACAAGCTGGAATCAAGATTGCTGGGAGAAATATCAGTAACCTCAGATACGCAGATGACACCAGCCTTATGGCAGAAAGCAAAGAAGAACTGAAAAGCCTCTTGATGAAAGTGAAAGAGGAGAGTTAAAAAGTTGGCTTAAAACTCAACATTAAGAAAATTAAGATCATGGCATCTCATCCAATCACTTCATAGCAAATAGATGGGGAAACAATGGAAACAGTGAGACACTTTATTTTGAGGGGCTCCAAAATCACTGCAGATGGTAACTACCTTCCTTAGCTGCATAGCTTTTCTTCCAAGGAGCAAGTGTCTTTTAATTTCATGGCTGTAGCTTGAAGGAATTGCAACATTTGAATGGCCAGAGAACTGAGAGGGAAACCAGGAGTAAGGTGTCACAGAAGCTGAGGAAGGCAGATTCCAAAAGGGGAGGGAAGGTCTTTGGTGACAAATATTACAAAAGAAAGGAACGCTAGAGTCAGTAAGGAGGCCGCTGGTCACCTTGATGAAAAATTCAGTGAGGTGTGTGAGACAAGAAGTACTTAGGAGGTGAGCAAGTGAAGGCAGGTAGCATGGACTCCAGGCAAGCCATGGAGAGTTGAGCAGAGGATGACATGGGCCTAAGGTGACTGTGTTGTTAACAAGAGTCAGTAGAGTAGGTTTAAATGCCCAAGGGAAGAGGTAGAATAGAGGAGAATTTAAAAACAAAAGAGGAGACAGACTGAGGTTCCTAAGTGCTGGGAGACTAGATGTGGAGTCCAGGAGAGGGGCTCTTTGGACCAAGAGGAGAAGCCCTTCTCTGTTTAGATAGGGAGGGACTGCTGTGCATGTGGGTGGATAGGTGGGCTCCATGGAAGGATGTAGAGTGTGGCAGGAGCCCTGTGCACAGACTGTCTGCCAAAGGATGTCTTCCCTCTGTGAGCTGTTCATGTCAGTTGTACTCGCTGAACCAGATGATGTGAAGTGATAGAAGGAGATTAAAATGGTTCTTTTTATGAAAGCTAGGCTTTGGGAAAAATATTAAAATGTGTTTCTCTTTTCTCTTTTTTTTTTATTAAAGTAGGTGTGGGTAAGGCAACTTTAAATATTTGGACCAAAAAAAAATCTAGTCAGACTTTTCCACTCAGATTGCTTCACCTAAACAAATTCAAATTGGACAACACAAATGGCAAATCATAGGCATGATTTCCGCAGAACTCCGGGTAATGGACACCGTCAAAAATTTCTTGATCCTGACTCAGGATATTAACAAATAGAAGCACATTTTTTGAAGCAAAATGTTTGTTATACATGTAGCATTCTAAACATGATTTTCTATTTTTTTCTTAGTGTTTCCCATAATTCTTTCTAGTTTTCTTGACATGGTTGATGAAAACTGTATATATTTAAGGTATACAATGTAATCGGGGAAGGCAATGGCACCCCACCCCAGTACTCTTGCCTGGAAAATCCAATGGACGGAGTAGCNAGTCCTGGCGTGCTGCGATTCATGGGGTTGCAAAGAGTCGGACACAACTGAGCGACTGAACTGAACTGATGTTCTCTGACTGAAATGCATTAATTATAGAAATTAATAGTGAAAACTTTAGCCCCTGGTGGCTCAGATGGTAAAGAATCTGCCTGCCATGTGGGAGACCCGGATTCAATCCCTGGGTTGAGAAGATTCCTGGAGTAGGAAATGGCAACCCACTCCAGTCTTCTTGCCTGGAGAATTCCCTGGACTGAAGAGCCTGGCAGGCTATAGTCCATGGTGTCACAAAGAGTCAGACATGACTGACTAATGCCACTAATAATGAAAACACAGCTTTAAAAAGTCTGTATGTCTGGAAACTAAATCTTGCATTACTTAAAAAAAAAAAAGGATAATCAACAAGGACTTGTGTATAGCACAGGGAACTCCACTCAATATTCTATGATACAATAACTGATATGGGAAAAGAATCTGAAAAAGAATGGATATGTATATATGTATATAACTAAATCACTTTGCTATATACCTGAAACTAACACAACACTGTAAATCAACTATACCCCAATATAAAGATAAAAATTAAACTTTAAAAATATTTGAAAATTTTAATGGATTAAAAAGAAAATGGAAATAATTAGAATTTATCACCACCAAAACCACTACATATCAAAAGTTTTAGGAAACACAGCTAAAGCATTTTTCAAAGGAAAATTTATACCTTAAAATCATTTATAAAACCACAAGAGGTGGATAATCAACAAGGACTTGTGTATAGCACAGGGAACTCCACTCAATATTCTATGATACAATAACTGATATGGGAAAAGAATCTGAAAAAGAATGGATATGTATATATGTATATAACTAAATCACTTTGCTATATACCTGAAACTAACACAACACTGTAAATCAACTATACCCCAATATAAAGATAAAAATTAAACTTTAAAAATATTTGAAAATTTTAATGGATTAAAAAGAAAATGGAAATAATTAGAATTTATCACCACCAAAACCACTACATATCAAAAGTTTTAGGAAACACAGCTAAAGCATTTTTCAAAGGAAAATTTATACCTTAAAATCATTTATAAAACCACAAGAGGAACAAAAACAGATTAAGAGCTTAACAAAGAAACTAGAAAAATAGCAAAATAACAAACCTAAGGAGGAAATAGCAAAAATAAAGGCAGAAATCAATAAAATAGAAAAATAGAGAGAAGATTAGTAAAACACAAACCTAATTCTTTAAACAAAAATTAGTAAAGTAGAAATTCAACAAGACTGATAAGGGGGAAAAAATTAGATGCAAATAAAAGCTTCTGAGTTATAGCTCTTAACCTACAAATTATTCAGCCCAAAATTGTTAACATCAAAAAATATCATTCAAATGCAGAAAAATAGTTAAGAAAAAAATCTAGTATAGAGATATTACCCAATTATGTATCTTGGAATCTGCTTTCCTGAAAGAAATAAAATATTCTTTGCCAAAGTCTAACATTTTTTCATACATTGATCAGTGGGAGTAAAAATATAATTGAAAATGAAATAAATTATTCATAAAATCAGAGAAAATTATTTTCCCTATAATTTTTCACGCAAAGTTGCCTAACATTTAAAAACTAATTATATGATGTAAAATTCAAAATCAAACAAATTGGAAAATTACCATCTGGTTTCAGATCTGCTGCTTTCTTCCACCTATTAATCTCAGGCCCTTTAAATACAGGCCCCCATTTCTCAAATCCTTCACTAGAAGGATCTTTTATCAACTATTGACTAATTTTTGTCTGACCAGCATCTTTTACTTCAAGAAATTGCCTCTTCCCCTTCATTGTGACTCTGTTAATCATATGGCTCCACATTCCCACACAGGAGCAAGTATATGGCTTAGGTTTGCCAACCATTCATTCATTCAGCAAATAGGTACTGGCTGATCATATGCCAGGCAGTCTAACAGACTGAAACTACAATATTGAACACAACAGATGAAACCTCCTGCCGTCAAGGGATCTACAAACGTGGGAGCAGACAAACAACAAGATAAGTAAGTAAAACAAATGGTATATCAGGTGGAGATCAACAGGGAAAAATAAAATAGTAGAGAGTATCATGGAGGGTTGTGATTTTTAAATAGATGGGTAGAAATGGACTCACTAAATAGCTGACATTTGGGTAAAGACTTGAAAGACGTCAAGAAACAGCCAATGGCTACTCAAGGGTGAGGCAGCCCAGGTTCAGGGAACGGTCAGTGCATCGGTCCCAGGTTGGCACTGGGTGTGTGTCTGGCCTGTTGGGGCATAACAAGGAGTCCAACAGTGTAGACTGAGTAAGCAGTGGAAGGAGAGTGCAGCAGGTGACGTCAGAGGGGTCACGGGAGGTCAGAGCATGTAGGTCTTGGTGGTCTTTTTTTTTTTTTGCATTAAGAATTATCATTTTTATTTTAAATTCAAAAAGAAATTTGAATTGAGAATTATATAAATTATATAAATTACATAAATCTAGTAGGTGTGAGAACTGGGTCTGAACTAAGGTCATATATAGTGACAAAGACCAACTGATGCTCCTTTGTTAGCATCACTGAGAGACATTGATCTCTTTTCCATTCTCATGACTTCAAAGTGTAGTTCAGCCCAACATCACCTGGCCTGGACCACTTTAGTTGATTCCCTCTATCTTGGTTCCTATGCTTCCACTTCATCTTCAGTCCTGCTACAGATAAACCTTTCTAAGATCTGATCATGTTATTTATCAATGAAAACCCCTTCCAAGGCTTCTCATCAATTCTATGACAGGGTACAAATCTGTCCATGTGCCCCTCCATGATCTGCATCCCTCATCTCTCTTGTATCATCTTTTAGATCTTGGTGGTCTTTCGAGTGATGGTTGAAGACTCTAGCTTTCCTTGAAATGAAACAGCAGGTTTTGCAGGGTTTTGATCTGACAAACACATTAGCAGCTCTGGCTCTAACACTGAGAGAGACTGAAGGGAGCGAAAATATAAACTGAGAAACTAGTTAAAAGTTCCCTGAGGTCATCCCAAGAAGATGAGAGAATGTCTTGAGCCCAAGCAGAAGCAGTAGAGGCAGTAAGAAATAGACGGACCAAAATACTTAACTTCTTTGACACAATGACCAGTTCAGAAAGGAGTACATGAACCAACTCAGGTTACTCAGGAAATTCTTCCGGGAGTATTGGGATAAGATTTGTCCTTTTTTCCCCGGGATTTTAGTCATAATACAACACAAACCTGGAGTTAACAGTGGCCATCTTGGTTACCTGGTAGAGAAATTAGAGAATGAAACCAAAACAGTGGGAAGCAGAACACAAAGAGGGGGGAAAAATCCTCCACTGCCACAGAATGCTGAGTCAGGTATGTTCCCAGAGATGTGCACTCGAATCTTGTTCTTTAGTTGCTAAGCTGTGTCTGACTCTTTGCAACCCTATGGACTGTAGACCGTCAGGCTCCTCTGTCCACGGGCTTTCCCAGGCAGGAATACTGCAGGGGTTGCATTTCCTTCACCAGGGGATCATTCCAACCCAGGGATCAAACCTGCATCTCCTGCACTGGCAGGCGGATTCTTTACCATTGAGTCACCAGGGACATGTCTTATGAAATTTCAGAATTTCTAAGAGATACAGAAAATTCTTAAAGTTTATAGACAAGATAAAAAGGTGTTGTCTACACAGAAACAAAATAAGAATGGCATCAGTTTTCTCATATGCAACATGGGATGTCAAAGATATTGGAGCTTTGCCTTGAAAGTTCTAAACAAAAATAAATTTTCTCCATAAAATTCAATACCTAGTTAAACACATAATCAATCATGAGGTCAAAATACCTTTTCAGACATGTTTATTCCCCATGTACACTATATAAAAGTATTGCTTGGTAAAATACTCTAATAAAGTGAAAAGGAGAAAACCACTATATTAAGATTCAGGGAAAGCTGAATAATGGGAAAAAATTACAAAAGACAACCTATTAAAACTATTCTTAGTTTCATATTCCTTGCTTGCTATTCCATGAATTGATTTTGCAATCAGACCTCTGTGTTTAGAGTTACATTTAATTTCAAATAATGGTTTTGTTTAGAAGAAATAATAGATATTATTAATAATACAAATAGAGTCTACAGACTGTCTATCTAAATATTCGAGGGCCATTTTTTTCCATTGTCTATTATATCTATATCATCCCTAATTCCTTGTCAGTAATACTTGCTTTATTTTCCCCAACCTAAAGTCAGCAAGTACATAAACATGAAATTAATTTTAAAAGATTAAAATTGTTCACCAAAGGAAAGCATATTAAAATATAGAGAATTAGAGAGGTGACAGAATTAGAAAGTTGTTTCATATATGTGCCAAGTACAAGGATTTCCAGCAAAATTCATCAAAGAAATGACTGATGCTCACTGTTACTGGTTTTCCTCTCCCCTCTGTCCCCCTAAGAAGACTTCCAGCCCCATGGGGTGAGGAGTGGCCATATGCCTAGTTCTGGCCAATAGTGGAGGTGATGTGCAACACCTCCCATCTGGAGACGAGTGTGAGTCCGCCATGTGCTCTCTTCTGCTGTCACAGTAAAGCCTGAAGCCACCTGCTGCCATGGTGATGCCACAAGGGGTGGAGCTTCATCAGCTTACATCCCTGAGTGACTGTGTGGAGTGGAGGAGCCCTCCCCTTCTCATGTCAACTAGTATTGAATATATAATGTAAATAAGAAATTAAAGTTTCTTGTGTAAAGCCACTGAGCCTTCAGAGTTAATCTGCTACCATGGCACAGCCTAGCATGGCCTGATAAGGGTTATTTTGCCTTTCTAATCATTAACAAAAGACTTCTAATTTACTTAAGTTAGGTGTAAATTTTTCTCTTGTAAAGTAAACTGACATATACCCAAGGTAGTTAATCCCTTTTTTGAACACGTTAGTAGAAGGTGTTTGATTAGCAAAGACATTGACATGTCTACTGAGGACCATAAACTCAGAGAAAAATGTATGAAATAAGAACGATTTTGCTTCCTGAGTAAGCTTATTTCTCTCCTCTCCCTTTCCCTCACTCTCTATAAACAATAAATGCAGAACGTTTTCTGGGAAAATGGTCCATTAATTTGTGCAAATAACCTCAAAAGATTTCAAAATATTCAGTGAATACCTATCAATTTTAGAATCAGATTCTGTCCCTTAGAAAGCTATGTTCATATTTTGAACCAAAATTTAAGAAAGCACAAATATCATTAACCAGTTAAAATAACAGCCCCAATATTAACCTGCCGTCTCAATAATTTGAAGAGGTTGCAGATTCTGTTTCAAAGAATATGTAAGTAATTACTCAGCTAGCCACTCTCTCTTTGTAATTTAGTGCCTACCCTGTTCACACCAGTATGCGTGCATACACGCTATGTTGCTTCGGTTGTGCCCAACTCTTTGTGACCATATGGACTGTAACCTTCCAGGTTCCTCTGTCCATGGGATTCTCCAAGCAAGAATACTGGAGTAGATTGCCATGCCCTCCTCCAGGGTCAAAATGGTATATTTTGTGTAAAAGAATTACAAGTCTTCAAGAAGAAAGAAACATATGTGGTAACTACTTCTCCACTGCCAGAACAGATTTTAACATAGAGACTATTTTAAAGTAAGTCAAGAAATCCTTGGAGTCTAAGTTGTTTTTCCATTAGAAGTCTGAGACTTGGCCCTACATATTTCTGTTCTGGAAAAACTCTGTTGACATTCTGAATCACCTGGAAACATAAATTAACATTGAGTAGGTCTTAGAACATAATATTCACAGGCAGAGAAAAAAAAAAAAAAGAACAAGAAAAAATACATCTGTGTTTAAAATATATTTACACAAAACTTCACAATATTCACTGCCCAGCAGGAATATGTCAAAATAATTAGAAAAGCATTCTGTACTTAGAAACTCTATGAAGACTACTGGTGGGAACGTAAAATGATAACAGTTGCTGTGGAAAACAATACAGAGGTGCCTTAAGAAATTAAAAATAGGATTACCATACGATTCGTCAATTTGACTTCTGAGTATGCAGTCACAAGAATTGAAAGCAGACGCTCAAAGAAATATTTGTACATCCATGTTTATAATAGCATTATCCACAATAGCTCAAAACATGGATGCAACTGATAAACAGATGAATGGATAAGCAAAATACACACAAAGGAATATTATTTGGTCTTAAAAAGGAAGGGAATTCTGCAAAATGCTACAACATAAATGAGCCCTGAGGACGTTATGTTATGAGAAATAAGCCAGTTACAAAAAGACAAACACTGTATGATTCCACTCATATGAAATATTTAGAGTAATCAAAACCATGAGATAGGATAACGCTTGTTATACTGGTGGGAGGGGCTGGTGGGAGGAGAAAGAGGGGTTATTGTTTAATGGGCATAAAGTTTCAGCTCTACAAGATGAAAAGGGCTATGCGGAATGGTGGTAATTTATGTGTGGGCATCTAGTTTCTTATAAAATAGATTCTTCACATAATTATCATTTTATGGTATTTGATAGTTATGGTATGTTCCTGACCACTAAAGGGATCAAACAAGATAATCCCATAAATAAACTGCTTTGCTAAACAGCTCTCTTACTGAAAAGGAATCACTATCAAGAATCCATTTTCAGGTTCTCAAGAAAATCCAGAGGACCAAATGCAACTGGTTATTTATTAATTCTGTTAGCTTCTCTCTGCATTAATCCTACCATAGGAATAAATATACCTAGGCTATTACAACTTGGTTCACAAATTAGAATAACAAAGTGGAGTACAGGCTGTTCAAGTCACAGGAATCACTAAGAGAAAGAATTAGTTCTGAAGAGCTCTCAATTACATACCAAAACTCTATGAGGGTCCTTGTTCCAGTTCTGTTGCTTCAGATCTATACAAGAAAAAGTCAAGAAAATAGTCATCAGATTTCTGCCAGGACAACTGCATGGAGGAGGTCAAAGTCCTACCACATCAACCCCAAGAAAAGGCAACAAAATAGCAACTTTCTAATCATAATGACAATAACCATAACTTTCTTCTATGTCTGTGAGATTACTTCTGGTTTGTAAGTAAGTTTATTTGTATCATATTTTATATTGCACATATAAAATATCATATGATATTTGCTTTCTCTGTCTGACTTCACTTAATATGACAATATCTAGTTCATCACTACGGTACAAAGTCCTCTATTTTCATACCAAACACAACCAGACATCCTTTTTCCCTCTTCTACAGCCTGCACTGCACTTTACTCACACTTTGTGGCTTAAATTTCTAGTTTTGTTATTTTAAACTGCGAGGTAATGTGATGTTACGTTTTATCTAAATATTTTCCAAGTACAATGATTTGAAATTGTAACAGCTCACCAGAAGCAATGTAAAAGCAGATGAACGTTAGTGGTACTGAATGCCAAGTCACTGGCTTCTGTTCATGTTTGTATTTGGGGCACCTAGCAGTAAGCCAGCCATCTTTCTCCCCACAACAAGCCTTCATGTCACTTCCTTCTGCTTTTCAAAGCAGTGAAAACAGCACTGTTTCACACTGTGGTAGTCAGCATTTGTACAAGAACTTCTTAGAACTGATATATTAAATCGATTGTAAAATTTTTCATTTTACTCTTGGACCTCACAATCCTAGTATTGTTTGGTTGAAGGCCTGGTATTGTTTGGTTGTTGGCGTATCAGTGCATGTAACTTGCTCAGAGCCACAAGAATGAATCTCTAAGTAGACATTCCAGCCAGAAACAGCACAAACAGGTTTTCCCATCAAGAGCACTCATGGGCGTAAAAGCCAGACAAGTTTTATAGTAATACTGAAATTTAAAAAGTAATACCACCCATGTCTAGGTAAATGTGACTGCAGATGCTTATCTGGGTGGTATTTGGACTCAGATGTACTGATGAAATCATTTTGAGTTTAGGAAGATCTTAAAGAAATTGGGTGCTATTTTCCACTGGTTAAAACCACTTCACCACCTCCAGAAAGCCTCACACTGAGAGGACAGATTAAGATCCATTTACTCTTCCACCCAGGCACAATTTCTCTGACACTCAATGCTTTGAATATCTCATTTCAAAAGAAAAAAGTAATTTCAAATGCCTGAATAATGAGTGTGATATTTCACCCTTATCCAGTGCTCAGTGTCATAAGGAAGCAGAATCGGAATCCTGAAAATACCCAAAGAAGGAACAAAATTCTTTCATCTTCCACAGAATGCTGCAAATGTAACATCATTTTCTTTCTGAGTTTGCATATCATGCACCCCCTCCAAGAAAAATCTATATCTTAGCCTTAGGAAAAGCATTATTCTTATCCTTCATTTGAATTCATTATGTAGGTCAAATACAGTAAAGAAAGCTGCATTTGAAGACCATGCCTTGAATATATAAATTGCAGCCAGACAGAAAGAGTGGATGAAAAATGTTTCAGCAGTGAAGTCTTTAACAAAACATGTACCATTCATTTTCCCCCCACCAATTCTCAACAGACTCCCATTGTCTTCAAACAACAATAAGAGAAGCTGTCTGCAGTTAATTTAATCATTGTCATTTCCTAAGAAATAAGGACTGATGTCTATTGAAAATTATTCCAATTATGTCTTTGAAAATGAGTTCAAAACTGTTCAAATGACTGCTTTCAATACTATATTAACCTCTACCAAATGTTATTAGTTATTCTCACAATCTTCTTAGAGCAAAAAGAAAATGACATTAGTGCCTAACTTTTTTATTCAGTAAAAATTCAAACTGGAGATGTCACAATCATTTTTTAAAATTTGCTCAAATCTGATCTACTTAAGGATTAATCTAACCCTTTTCTATGACATCCCAAGAAGTAATTTCTCTGATTAATAATAAAAACATGGCCAAAATCCATTTTATTGCACCAAATAAAATCAATGCTCTGCAATCACTTGAAAATAAGTAGAAGATAAGCAGAGAGAAGGCATCTCACAAAAAGAACGAAACAATGAAAATCACAGTGTCCACGTGTGCTGAGTCTCTTCAGTTGGGTCTGACTCTTTGCAACCCTATAGGCTGTAGCCAGTCAGACTCCTTGTCCATGGATTCTCCAGGCAAGAATACTAGAGTGGGATGCCATGCCCTCCTCCAGGGGATCTTCCCAACCCAGGGATCAAACCCACACCTCTTACATCTCCTGCATTGGCAGGCAGGTTCTTTACCACTAGCACCACCTTGGAAGCCTCCCCATGGACTGCAGCCCACCAGGCTCCTCTGTCCATGGGACCTTCCAGGCAAGAGTACCGGAGTGGGTTGCCATTGCCTTCTCCGGAAAATCATAATAGCCAAAGTTTATTAAGCCCTGATCATTATTTCATTTTTGTTTATGCTAGGTGCTGTACACGCATTCATCATGTAGTTTTCACAACAACTCTGTAAAGTTGATGCTGTTTTTATTCCCATTGTATAGATGAAGACGAATGTCCTGAAACGTGCAGCTCTGGCTTGGCTGGCGTCCACTACTCTGTGGACAGTTGCCACCCCAATGCTTATAGGTGGTTCCCTGTGCTACTCCAAACCCCTAACAACCCCCTGCCCCAAACATGTCTGTTTTCAATCAGTACTTTGATGAGGGCTCACCGTACAGGCACACACTTTTAGCTGACTGTATTTCTCTCTCCAGAACCCAGATACCCTGGAAGAGGGATTGTGTGGGGAGGTGTAGAGAACAGGGAGGATCCAGGTCAGTGACCTCTGCATCCACAACCCAACCTCCTCTCCTGAGGCCAAACTTCCCTCATCTCAGCTTTTTCCAGGCACCCAGGGCTCTCTCTCCCTAAAGTTCCATTATACTCCTTAGAAATGTCCATGAGTACAGATTCATTTGTGTCCACTTCCTGCACCTAAAAAAACTTGCCTTCTCTACCTTTCCCTGACCAAAGTATGTATTCCATATAAAATGCTGGCTTGTGAATATCAGCATCAGTGGTTTAGAGTGAAGACAAATGAACGTTAAAGTAGGAGAGGCTGTGGGCTCCCTCTAGTCGAGCTGCTTTTGGAAGCTTTCTGTCCATCACTCGAGTCTGCCATGTCTAAACCAAAACTGCAGATAAGTTCAGCCCCTCTTTCCCAGGGCTCTTGGACCCCATGCACTGCACCTGGACAAGCCTCTGAGTCCTTTCTGAAGCTGCTCAGCGGTTCACCAGATGCTCTCTGCCAGCCAGGAGTGACCCTGCTGTGACACGTACATTAGCGGTTGGTTGGTTCCAAATAGGAAAAGGAGTGCATCAAGGCTGTATATTGTCTCCCTGCTTATTTAACTTCTATGCAGAGTACATCATGAGAAATGCTGGAATGGAAGAAACACAAGCTGGAATCAAGATTGCCGGGAGAAATATCAATAACCTCAGATATGCTGATGACACCACCCTTATGGCAGAAAGTGAGGAGGAGCTAAAAAGCCTCTTGATGAAAGTGAAGGAGGAGAGTGAAAAAGTTGGCTTAAAGCTCAACATTCAGAAAACGAAGATCATGGCATCCAGTCCCATCACTTCATGGGAAATAGATGGGGAAACAGTGGAAACAGTGTCAGACTTTATTTTTGGGGGCTCCAAAATCACTGCAGATGGTGACTGCAGCCATGAAATTAGAAGACGCTTACTCCTTGGAAGAAAAGTTATGACCAACCTGGATAGTATATTCAAAAGCAGAGACATTACTTTGCCGACTAAGGTCCGCCTAGTCAAGGCTATGGTTTTTCCTGTGGTCATGTATGGATGTGAAAGTTGGACTGTGAAGAAAGCTGAGCGCCGAAGAATCGATGCTTTTGAACTGTGGTGTTGGAGAAGACTCCTGAGAGTCCCTTGGACTGCAAGGAGATCCAACCAGTCCATTCTGAAGGAGATCAACCCTGGGATTTCTTTGGAAGGACTGATGCTAAAGCTGAAACTCCAGTACTTTGGCCATCTCATGTGAAGAGTTGACTCATTGGAAAAGACTCTGATGCTGGGAGGGATTGGGGGCAGGAGAAGAAGGGGATGACCGAGGATGAGGTGGCTGGATGGCATCACGGACTTGATGGACGTGAGTCTGAGTGAACTCCGGGAGTTGGTGATGGACAGGGAGGCCTGGAGTGCTGCGAGTCATGGGGTCGCAAAGAGTCGGACACGACTGAGCGACTGAACTGAACTGAACTGTTAGAAAAAGGCTGGATTTAGTTTTTTTAACAGATATTCCTGTGCATACACATGTCCGAAAGTGAAAAACATTAAGCCTTAAGATGTTTTGCAAACCTGCATTTTCACAGCAACTGCTGCTATGATTTTTAAGGGCCAATTTGTTTTCTATAATCCTTGATAAGGTCCAACTTAATAAGTTTAATGAAATCACCAGAACTGTATCTATGTGAACACATAAAAATCTAGAGTTAAAATAACTCTAAAAACCTAGTTAAAATAACTCTAAAGACTCCATAATAACACATAAAAACCTAGAGTCAGACTCTAGGTAGGGGCTTGAATGGCCATGTTTCTCACTTGTTATAAAATATCAGGTAGATATCTTATTAATAATGATGCATCCCTTTTATTTATTTATTCAATTTTTTAAAATCATTTTGGTTTATGACAATCACTAAAAGTAGGACAGTATTTTAAAACCTTTTCCCCCTCCCATTCTTGAAATTTTCATTCCTGGTTTGAGATATGATACTCTTTTTAAAAAATTCTTGGTTTCTTGGTCATTAAAAATTAAATAGAAGGAGATCAAGATGGCAGAGTAGGAGGAACCAGAGCTCACCTTCCCCCCACAAACACTTCAAAAATACATCTACATGTGGAGCAAATCTCACTGAAAACAAATGGGAGACTGGCAGAAAGACCCTTCTACAACCAGGACTGAGAATGAGCCCCATGGAGTGGAATAGGAAGGTAAGAGAAGCAATCACATTAGGAACTTGTGTCCTTAGGAGGGGACACGAAAGAATAGGAAGATCACGCAGGTTCAGAGAGCCTCCCTGGGAGCGAGCAGTTCAAACCACTTTATTGCATATTCAGCCCTGGGGTCCAACACTGGGAGGGTGCATCTCCTTAGGTGGTTTGAAAACCAGTGGAACTGACAGTGAGGCTGTAAGAAACCTAGAGTTCATCCATGAAGAGCGCACATGCTCTGGCTTACTCCCAAAACAAGGCAGAGGAAGCGGATTGGAAGTTTCCTGTGACTACCCAACCCCTGCCCCAGCCCCAGCCAAGCAGCCATTCTGGCCCCCTTGTGCTCCATGGCGTTGCCCAACACGAGGGTGAAGGCAGCTGGGCCGAAGCAGAGTGCACGGCTGTGGAGGATGACGCTAGCTCAGGCCTGGCACAGAATCTGAACCGGGTGAGGGCAGTCTATCCTGGCACGTGTGGAGGCAGCAGATTAGGAGCAATTTGGAACCGGTGTGCCAGAGCCACCCCCGTGCAGGTCCCAGTTCACACTGGGTGTCTGCTCCAGCCCCCCTTGCTCCAGCACTGCTCCCCTCGAGGGGAAAGGTGCCAGTGCTGAGAGGGGAAAGACCACACACTCAGAAGGGAGACAACCAGCTCGGACTTGATCTCCAGGACTTCTCCAGAAACTTGGGACCCAGCTTGCCCTTAGTGGGATGGTATTGGTCATTCATCAGAGAAGCAGCCCTGGCTCATGCCTGGGTCTGGCTCTAGCCCCTTCATCTCCAGCCCAGCCATCTTCCAAGGTAATTGCTACCAGCACACCCTGGGGAAGACGTGGCTCATACTACTTCAGATCCAGCTCTTCACCAAAGTTGCTGGGCTGACACAGACTATGTAGGGACACTCCCACACAAAGACACCCCTTCAAGACCAGGATAGGTAACTGTTTTCCCTAATCTCACAGAATAAGAGAAAGCTAAGCAAAATGAGAAGACAGAGGAATTGGTAAAATGAAAGAACAAAGAAAAAATGGAGATTAATGAATCAAAAATAATTTCAGCGTTTAAAGCATTAGTAATAAAAATGCTAGCTGAATGAGGGAAAAGAGATGAGCACAGTGAATTTTAATGAGGAACTAGAAAAAAAACAACTGAAGAATATAATAACTGAAATGGAAAACACAGTAGAAGGAATTAAAACCAGACTAGGTGATACAGAAGAACACAAGTGATCTGGAAGATAGAATAATGGAAATCACCCAATGGGAACAGCAAAAAAAAAAAGAAAGAAAGAAAACCATAAAATTTAAAAATAGAACATTTTCTTTTATTTTTTTATATAGAAGAATTTTTTTTGGCTGAGTTATATTTTTATTTTATTTTGAAAATTAATTAATTTATTTTAATTGGAGGCTAATTACTTTACAATATTATAGTGGTTTTTGTCATACATTGACATGAATCAGCTGTGGATGTACGTGTGTCCCTCTTCCCGAACACCCTTCCCACCTCCCTCCCCATCCCATCCCTCAGGGTCATCCCACCATCCCATCCCTCAGGGTCATCCCAGTGCACCAGCCCTGAGCACCCTGTCTCATGCACTGAACCTGGACTGGCAATCTAGTTCACATATGATAATATACATGTTTCAACGCTATTCTCTCAAATCCCACCCTCACCTTCTCCCACGGAGTCCAAAAGTCTGTTCTTTACATCTGTGTCTCTTTTGCTGTCTCATATATAGGCTCATCGTTCCCATCTTTCTAAATTCCATATATATGCATTAATATACTGTATTGGTGTTTTTCTTTCTGGCTTACTTCACTCTGTATAATAGGCCCCAGTTTCATCCACCTCATTAGAACTGATTCAAATGTATTCTTTTTAAAGGCTGAGTAATACTCCTTGGTGTATATGTACCACAGCTTTCTTATCCATTCGTCTGCTGATGGACATCTAGGTTGCTTCCATGTCCTGGCTATTATAAACAGTGCTGTGATGAACATTGGGGTACACGTGTCTCTTTCAATTCTGGTTTCCTCGGTGTGTATGCCCAGCAGTGGGATTGCTGGGCCATATGGCAGTTCTATTTCCAGTTTTTTAAGGAATCTCCACACTGTTCTCCATAGTGGCTGTACTAGTTTGCATTCTCACCAACAGTTTAAGAGGGTTCCTTTTTCTCCACACCCTCTCCAGCTTTTATTGTTTGTAGACTTTTTGATAGCAGCCATTCTGACTGGCATGAGATGGTATCTCATTGTGGTTTTGATTTGCATTTCTCTGATAATGAGTGATGTTGAGCATCTTTTCATGTGTTTGTTAGCCATCTGTATATCTTCTTTGGAGAAATGTCTGTTAGTTCTTTGGCCCATTTTTTGATTGGGTCATAAAAACAGAACATTTTAAGGGACCTCTGTGACAACATCAAGGATACCAACATTCACATTATAGGGGTCCCAGAAGAAGAAGAGAGAAAGGGATCAAAATGTATTTGATGAAATTATGGGTGAAAACTTCTAAACCTGTGGAAGGAAACAGATACACAGGTATAGGAAGCACAGAAAGCACAAAGAATCATAAATAATATGAACACAAGCAGACCCACACCAAGACACATAATCACTAAAATGGTAAAAGTTAAAGAGAATTTAAGACCAGCAAGAGAAAAAACAAAGTTGTATGTGAAGGAATGCCCATAAGGCTATCAGCTTACTTTTCTGCAGAAATTTTGCAAGCCAGAAGGGAGTTGTATGATATAGTTAAAGTCCTAAACAGGAGAAATCTACAACCTAGGATACTCTACCTGTCAAGATTTTCATTCAGAACTGAAGAAGAGATTTTAAAAAACTCAGATAAGCAAAAACTAAGAATCCATCAATACTAAATGTACCCTAAAAGGAATGGTAAAGGATCTTCTCTAAGTGGAAAAGAAAACACTATGCCAAGTAAGACTCTATAGGAAAGGGAAATCCCAGGAATAAAGGCAAACATGTAGCAAAGACTGTGGGTCAACCACTTAAATAAGCTAGTAAAAAGATTAAAAGACAAAAAAATTAAAAGAAAAAAATTGTAAAATCAACTATAAATACAATAAACAGTGAAGGGATAAACAGGAAGATGTTAAATACAACATCAAAAACACAAAACATAGGGGAGGGGAGTGAAAAATGTAGATCCTTTAGAATGTGTTTGAGCTGAAATGACTACTGGTTTAACACAGGTAAATATATCTATGAATCCCATGGTATCAAAAACTAGAAAGAAAGGATATCACTAAAGAAAATTATTAAGCCACAAGAAAGAAACAAAAAGAACAGAAAATGACCAAACCAACCAGAAAACAAGTATAAAGTAACAAATGACAATAAGTACATATTTATCAATAATTGCTTTAAATGTCAATGGACTAAATGCTTCAACCATATTTATCAATAATTGCTTTAAATGTCAATGGACTAAATGCTTCAACCATATTTATCAATAATTGCTTTAAATGTCAATGGACTAAATGCTTCAATCAAAAGACATAAAGTGGCTGACTCAATAAAAAGGCAAAAACCATCTGTATGGTTCTTCTTTGTCCCATTTCTTCCTATATAATTGTGTAAGTTAGCTCCTCATATTTGCTAGGTAAAGATTGGTAAATATAATTTCCTTACTACGTATTTCAAGAAATTTCCTAAAGTTTTCAAAGTTCATGCCCCTATGGTCTTTAAAATTTGTAATATATTTCTTTTCCAAAATCCTTCAGCAACTGAGATGTAAGTAGGCACCAAAAACATAGACAACAAAAGTTAAAATAGATAAAGGAAATTGCATCAACTTAAAACCTTCAGGGCCTCAAAAGAAACAATTAACAGTGACATGGCAACCTACAGAATGAGAGGAAATACTTACAAATCATGTATTGGTAAAGGGTTAGTATCCAAAATATAAAGAATTCCTACAACTCTCAATAGCAAAAAATATCCTGATTGAAAAGTAAGCAACGGACTTGACATTTCTTCAAAGCAGATTTACAAATGGCTAATAAGCATATAAAAAGATGCATAATATCACAAGTAATTAAAGAAATGCAAATCAAAACCGCAGTGATAAATCAACTATATTCTAATGATTAAAATAAAAACCCAAGGAGCTATCATCTCACACCTATTAGGATGAGTACTACAAGAAAAACGAAACAAAATAACGAGTGTTATTTGGATGTGGAGAAATCAGAACTCTGTATTGCTGGTACGGATGTAAACTAGCACAGCCACTACAGAAAACAGCAGAGCATTTCTTCAAAGAACTAAACATAGAACTACCACATATAATCCAGCTATCCCACTTCTGAGTATATAACCAAAAGAATTAAAAGTGGGATCTAGAAGAGATATTTGTACACCCATGTTCATAAAAGCATTATTCACGATAGCCAAGCTGCTGCTGCTGCTAAGTTGCTTCAGTCGTGTCCAACTCGACTCCGTAGACGGCAGCCCACCAGGCTCCCCCATCCCTGGGATTCTCCAGGCAAGAGCACTGGAGTGGGTTGCCATTTCCTTCTCCAATGCAAAAGTGAAAAGTGAAAGTGAAGTTGCTCAGTTGTGTCCGACTCTTAGCAACCCCATGGACTGCAGCCCACCAGGCTCTCCGTCCATGGTATTTTATAGGCAAGAGATAGAAGCAAATATTTGTTGATGGATAAACAAAGAAAAGCATGGTATATACATATAATGGAATATTATTCAGCCTTAAAAATAAAATTCTGGCATATGCTACAACATAGATGAAACTTGGAGACAGTAAGGTGAGTGAAATAAGCCAGTCAAAAAATAAATACTGTATGACTCCACTTACATGAGATATTCCAGGTGGTGCTAAAAGTGACAGTGTTAGTTACTCAGTCCCGTCTGACTCTTTGTGACCCCATGGACTGCCGCCCACCAGACTCCTCTGTCAAATGGTAAAGAATCCACCTGCCAAAGTAGGAGACACAAAAGACGTGTATTTGACCCCTGAGTCGGGAAGATCCCCTGGAGAAGGAAATGGCAACTTACTCTAACATTCTTGCCTGGAACATTCCATGGGCAGAGGAGCGTGGTGGGCTATAGTCCATGGGATCCCAAAAGAGTCAGACACTACTGAGCGACTGAATACACACACCACTTATATGAGACATTTAAAGCAGTCAAACTTACAGAAACAGAGAGTAGACTAGTGGCTGTCAGCGGCTGAGAGCAGGAGGAAGTAAGGAATTGTTTAATGGGTACAGAGTTTCAGTCTTGCATAGTGAAAAAGTTCTAGAGGTCTATTGGATAACAACATGAATATAGTTAATCCTGTTGAACTGTACACTTAAAAATGGCTAAGACAATACATTTTGATGTATGTTTGTAATTTAAAAGATATTTTTTTAAAAAAGGAAAAGAAAAATAGTGGTGCATTAAGGAGGGGGTTGGGAGAAGGTAGAAACACCCTGAGAGTCCTACAGCAGATCAAAGGGTTTACTGAAATGCAGGGTTAAGAGCACCAGTCTGGCCAGATCAGGTCTAGATCCAACTCCACAGCTTATGAGCAGAGAGACACTGTCGAGTTATTTAACTCTGAGTCTCAGTTTCCTCACGTATAAAATGGGGCAACACCAGCATTTATCTTCAGGGTTGTTAGGCAGCTTAAATTCACACACATAAAAGGATTAGGAACTGTGCCTGCCATTGTAAGAATTTAATACAGTTTAGATTTTATTCTTATTCCTTCAGATTGTCAACAATTTAAGGGAAGACAAGCTGTAGCACTGGACAGATGGTTGTTCCAAGAATAAGTGTCTTCTATATATAACAAAAGTGTAGAAAAATGCTAAACATATCAACACCATTCCTGAAAGACTCAGTTGTAGCATAAGTGTAATTAACTCAAGTGATCTATTTGTAGTCTGATAAATTTAAGTTTATTAAGGAAGAAATGTTGAGATCAGAAAAGACTACTGTTGACATGATTTTATAAATTTATAAATACATAGAAATACATACTTATTTTTAAAACTTTTCAGAAAAAAGGAATGAGAAAGTGTTGAGGGAGGAAAAACTTCCTCCTACTCTGTTAGGTTCTGTGATGGGCCTGAGGATTCAATTGACAAAAGACACGTTAACAAAAGAAAAGCATTCAGATTTGATTTTGTGTGTGTACATGAGAGTCTTCAGATGGAAAATGAAAACCCAAAGAAGCTCTTAGGCCCCAAAGCTTATATCCATTTTTACACAAAGAAGGATACATTGTGGGGACGTGACAAGACACAGGAGCTCAGGCTGGGAGTGTTATATCATGGGATAGTCACTAGGAACTAAATGGAGGGAGCTAATGAAAGATTGGGGTGATGTTTTAAAATTTCTTTTCTCTTTATATATAGCACTTTAAGTTTAACCTATGTTTTGCCTGCCAACTGGAACTGGACCTCTTTTTTGGGCTGCCTCTGGTCTTACTTGTGGCCCACAGGCTTCTCTCTAGTGGTGGCGGGCAGGCTCCAGAGTGTGTGGGCTCTGTAGTCCCAGCAGGAGTTTAGTTGCACTGTGGCATGTGGGAATCTTAGCTCCCTGACCAGGGTTCACATCTGGAACCTATATCCCATACACTGTAAGGCAGATTCTTTTTTCTTGTTTGGCTGCGCTTGGTCTTCCCTGTGGTCTGTGCGAGCTTCTCATTGTGGAGGCTTCTCTTGTTAAGGAGAATGGGCTCTGGAGTACAGGCTCAGTAATTAATAGCGTTCTGGCTTACTTGCACCGCCGCATGTGGAATCTCCCCAGACCAGGAACTGAACTCATGTCTCCTGCATTGGCAGGCAGATTCTTAACCACTGGACCACCAGGGAAGTCCCTGGGATTATATCAGATGGTCTGTTTGGACAGGAAATTTCAGCATCAATTTCCAATCTCTGGTAATNTACAGGCTCAGTAATTAATAGCGTTCTGGCTTACTTGCACCGCCGCATGTGGAATCTCCCCAGACCAGGGACTGAACTCATGTCTCCTGCATTGCCAGGCAGATTCGTAACCACTGGACCACCAGGGAAGTCCCTGGGATTATATTAGATGGTCTGTTTGGACAGGAAATTTCAGCATCAATTTCCAGTCTCTGGTAATAAGAATGTTCTTCTCTTCCTTTTACAGGGATGGCACCTTTCTTTGGGGAAATTTCGTGTTCTGCTTTTAGGTAGAATCAGACAGTCATAGAGCCCTTCCTGTATCTGCTGTTCTCACGCGCCTTCAACTTAAAATAACCTGCCAAACCAGCATGTTTTGGAAAGTCATGTCCTGAGCCTTTCGGAAGAAAAGTGGGTGATACACTATCAGTATCAAACTCTATTACGTTTAATGGAACAGTTTGGTACTGCCAGAAGATAGAGAGGTTAACTCAGTAGTACGGAAGTCTCTTCCCCCGCCTCCCCTCCATCGCCACCTCTTTTCTAAGCAGGTTCCCGAATAGTATACAGTATGAGAACTTAAAAGATGGTAAAGGTAACTTTTCAAAGCAGGAGGGAAAGGGACTAGTCACTGAAAGATTATGGAGCAAGTNTACAGGCTCAGTAATTAATAGCGTTCTGGCTTACTTGCACCGCCGCATGTGGAATCTCCCCAGACCAGGAACTGAACTCATGTCTCCTGCATTGGCAGGCAGATTCTTAACCACTGGACCACCAGGGAAGTCCCTGGGATTATATCAGATGGTCTGTTTGGACAGGAAATTTCAGCATCAATTTCCAATCTCTGGTAATAAGAATGTTCTTCTCTTCCTTTTACAGGGATGGCACCTTTCTTTGGGGAGATTTCGTGTTCTGCTTTTAGGTAGAATCAGACAGTCACAGAGCCCTTCCTGTACCTGCTGTTCTCACGTGCCTTCAACTTAAAATAACCTGCCAAAGCAGCATGTTTTGGAAAGTCATGTCCTGAGGCTTTCGGAAGAAAAGCGGGTGATACACTATCAGTATCAAACTCTATTACGTTTAATGCAACAGTTTGGTACTGCCAGAAGAAGAGAGAGATTAACTCAGTAGTATGGAAGTCTTTTCCCCCCGCCTCCCCTCCGTCGCCACCTCTTTTCTAAGCAGGTTCCCGAATAGTATACAGTATGAGAACTTGAAAGATGGTAAAGGTAACTTTTCAAAGCAGGAGGGAAAGGGACTAGTCACTGAAAGATTATGGAGCAAGTGGGTAATATTTTGGAAAGAATACACAAACTTCTGCATGACTATCAACTAAAGTAAACTTCAGCTGGATTGAAGACTTTAGGGTGAAATTATGAAAGGACATGACACCCAGAAGGGGTGCTTATATGATCTTAGAAGGGAAGTTTTCTTTCTTCTTTTATTTGTAATTAGAAGATAAATACTTTACAAAAAGATGGTAAAGGTAACTTTTCAAAGCAGGAGGGAAAGGGACTAGTCACTGAAAGATTATGGAGCAAGTGGGTAATATTTTGGAAAGAATACACAAACTTCTGCATGACTATCAACTAAAGTAAACTTCAGCTGGATTGAAGACTTTAGGGTGAAATTATGAAAGGACATGACACCCAGAAGGGGTGCTTATATGATCTTAGAAGGGAAGTTTTCTTTCTTCTTTTATTTGTAATTAGAAGATAAATACTTTACAATATTGTGATGGTTTCTGCCATACATCAGCATGACTCAGCCAGAGGTAATACATATGCCCCCTCCCTCTTGAACCTCCCACCCGCCTCCCTCCCCATGCCACCCCTATAGGTTATCACAAGCCCTGGCTTTGGGTTCCCTGCATCATACAGTGAAAGTTTGATTTCTCAGAAAGCAAAATTTTTTTTAGAAAAATCAACATATTTAGTCTGGGTAAAAATTAACTCTGGAAAGAACACTGTATACACACATAATGGAAATTGGGCAATTTTGATCTGCAATTAAATTTCAAAAAATTCATTCTAAACAAAATAATAAATGTATTTGTGTAGAAGGATGTTAACTGACATATTACCCATAATAGCAAAACTTGCCAAACATCCTGAATGTTCTATAATAGGGGAATATTTTAAATAAATTGTTGGTTCTCTGTTCTATACCCATCCTGGACAAATCAAGAAGTGGCAATAAAACTACATTTAGATATATAACTATAAAAAACAACAATGAAAAAAGTTTAAGTGATTGTTCTGGACAGTGAGAATTAGCAATAAGCGAGGTATTTTTTGGTAATTTTATGCCTTTCAATACTGACTTTTAACTGATATACATCTCTTCTGTTCAGTTCAGTTGCTCAGTCGTGTCCAACTCTTTGCAACCCCGTGAACTGCAGCACTCCAGGCTTCCCTATCCATCACCAACTCCTGGAGTTTACCCAAACTCATGTCCATTGAGTTGGTGAGGCCACCCAACCATCTCATCCTGTCATCCCCTTCTCCTCCTGCCTTCAATCTTCTGCAACATCAGGGTCTTTTCAAATGAGTCAGCTCTTCGCATCAGGTGGCCAAAATATTGGAGTTTCAGCTTCAACATCAGTCCTTCCAATGAACATCCAGGACTGATTTCCTTTAGGATGGACTGGTTGGGTCTGCTTGTAGTCCAAGGGACTCTCAAGAGTCTTCTCCAACACCACGTTCAAAAGCATCAATTCTTCAGCGTTCAGCTTTCTTTATAGTCCACCTCTTACATTGATGCATGACTACTGGAAAAACCATAGCCTTGACTAGACAGACCTTTGTTGACAAAGCAATGTCTCTGCTTTTTAATATGCTGTCTAGGTTGGTCATAACTTTCCTTCCAAAGAGAAAGAGTCTTTTAATTTCATGGCTACAGTGAAAAATCATCTACAGTGATTTTGGAGCCCCCCAAAATAAAGTCTGACACTGTTTCCACTGTTTCCCCATCTATTTGTCATGAAGTGATGGGACCGGATGCTATGATCTTAGTTTTCTGAATGTTGAGCTTTAAGCCAACTTTTTCATTCTCCTCTTTCACTTTCATCAAGAGACTCTTTAGTTTTTCACTTTCTGCCATAAGGGTGGTGTCATCTGCATATCTGAGGTTATTGATGTTTCTCCCAGCAATCTTGATTCCAGCTTGTGCTTCCTCCAGCCCAGCATTTCTCATGATGTACTCTGCATAGAAGTTACATAAGCAGGGTGACAATATATAGCCTTGATGTACTCCTTTTCCTATTTGGGACCAGTCTGTTGTTCCATGTCCATCTCTTACTTTCCTACAAAAAAATGAAGACTAATAAAATTATCTAAACAGCAGGATTCTAACTTTAAAAAATCATCAGAATATAAAGGCCTAAAAAAGAAATATTCAAGTTTCAGATGTGGTTTTCACTAGGTAGTAAATTATAAGAGGCTTCCAAGATGGCATTAGTGGTCAAGAACCCACCTGCCAATGCAGGAGAGTTAAGAGATATGGGTTCGATTCTTGGGTTGGGAAGATCCCTGGAGGAGGGCATGGCAGCCCACTCCAATATTCTTGCCTGGAGAATCCTGTGGACAGAGGAGCCTAGCAGGCTATAGTCCATGGGGTCGTAAAGAGTTAGACACAACTGAAGTGACTTAGCATGCAAGCACATGCAAATTATAGGTGATTTTTTTTCTTAGCACTTCTCTGTATTTCTTTTTATTTTTCATTTTCACCATTACACATTTTTAAACTGAAGTACAGTTAATATACAATTACAGTTAATATACAGTTAATATACAATATACAGTTGTGTTAGTTTCTGCTGTAAAGGAAAGTGATTCAGTTATATATACATTCTTTTACATTTTATTTTCCATTATGGTTTATCACACAACATCAAATATAGTTCCCTATACCATATCACAGGACCATGTTGTTTATCCAGTCTGTGTATAATAGTTTGCATCTGCTAATCCCAAACTCCTAATGCTTTCTTTCCCCATCCCCAAACCTTCTTGGCAACTATGAATCTGTTTATATCTGTGGGTCTATTTCTGTTTCATAGTTGAGTTCATCTATGTCATATTTTAGATTCTACATTTAAGTGATTTCATTTGTCTTTCTCTGTCTGACTTAGTCACCTAGCATGATAACTTCTCGGTCCATCCATGTAGCTGCAAATGGTATTATTTAATTATTTTTGTGGCTGAGTAGTATTTCATTGTATGCATGTATTACATTTTCTTGATCCACTCATCTGTCGACAGACATTTAGGTTGTTTCTGTTTGTCTTGGCTATTGTGAATAGTGCTGTTATGAACATAAGGGTGCATGTGTCTCTTTTGAGTTATAGTTTTGTCTGGATATATGCCTAAGAATGGAGCAGGAACTGGCAACCCAGTTCAACATTCTTGCCTGGAGAATTTCATGGACAGAAGAGCCTGGTGTGCTACAGTTCATGGGGCCCTAAAGAGTCAGACACGACTGAGTGACTAACACTCATAACACACATGCCCAAGAATTAGATTGCTGGGTCATACGGCAACTCTATTTTTAATTTTTCTGAGGAATGTCTATGCTCTTTCCATACTGGCTACACCAACTTACATTCCCACCAACAGTGTAAGAGGGTCCATTTTCTCCACAATCTCTCCAGTATTTGTTGTTTGTAAATTTTACAGTTCAGTTCAGTCGCTCAGTTGTGTCCGACTCTTTGCAACCTCATGAATCGCAGCACGCCAGGCTTCCCTGTCATCACCATCTCTCAGAGTTCACTCAGACTCACGTCCATCAAGTCCGTGATGCCATCCAGCCACCTCATCCTCGGTCGTCCCCTTCTCCTCCTGCCCCTAATCCCTCCCCGCATCAGAGTCTTTTCCAATGAGTCAACTCTTCGCATGAGGTGGCCAAAGTACTGGAGTTTCAGCTTTAGCATCATTCCTT
>SJYX01002514.1:138211-153897 GCA_006410675.1 Oreotragus oreotragus
TCACCTCCACTAGCTTTGTTCTTAGTGATGCTTTCTAAGGCCCACTTGACTTCACAGTCCAAGATGTCTGGCTCTAGATTAGTGATCACATCATCATGATTATCTGGGTCATGAAGATCTTTTCTGTACAGTTCTTCTGTGTATTCTTGCCACCTCTTCTTAATATCTTCTGCTTCTGTTAGGTCCATACCATTTCTGTCCTTTATCAAGCCCATCTTTGTATGAAAAGTTCCCTTGGTATCTCTAATTTTCTTGAAGAGATCTCTAGTCTTTCCCATTCTGTTCTTTTCCTCTATTTCTTTGCATGATCGCTAAAGAAGGCTTTCTTATCCCTTCTTGCTATTCTTTGGACCTCTGCATTCAGATGCTTATATCTTTCCTTTTCTCCTTTGCTTTTCGCCTCTCTTCTTTTCATAGCTATTTGTAAGGCCTCCCCAGACAGCCATTTTGCTTTTTTGCATTTCTTTTCCATGGGGACAGTCTTGATCCCTGTCTCCCATGTTAGATGGTAACTCATTGTAGTTTTGATTTGCTTTTTGTAATAATAGTGACATTGAGCATCTTTCCATGTGTCTGTTGGCCATCTTCATGTGTTTATGTGTCTTCTCTGGAGAAATGTCTATTTAGGTCTCCTACCCATTTTGGGGGGATTCCCTGGTGGCTCAGAGGTTAAAGCGTCTGTCCGTAATGTGGGAGACCTGGGTTCAATCCCTGGGTTGGGAAGATGCCCTGGAGAAGGAAATGGCAACCCACTCCAGTATTCTTGCCTGGAGAATCCCATGGATGGAGGAGGCTGGTGGGCTACAGTCCATGGGGTCGCAAAGAGTCAGACACGACTGAGCGACTTCTCTTTCACTTTCACCCATTTTTTGATTGGGTTGTTTTTGTTGTGGTTCCTGTTGCACTGCATGAGCTTTTTGTATATTTTGGATGAATAACTGGAATATTAAATAATAATAATATTTATTTACATTATCATTATTAGAATTATATATTAACATTAACAACCAATATATTAAGTACTATAATTATAAAAATTTATATTAATAGGATTAATATTAATAATCATTTATTTAATGATGTTAAGTAAATATTTGGATATTTATTACCATTTTGAAGTTCTCATCATATAAGTCTTTTACTTCCTTGCTCATGTTTATTCCTAAGTATTTTATTTTATTTTATTGGATGTGATTTTATGATTTTGGATATTAAGCCTTTGCTGTTTGCATCATTTACAAGTAATTTCTCCCATTCTGTAGGTTGTCTTTTCGTTTTGTGTATGGTTTCCTTGCTATGCAAAAGCTTATAAGTCTGACTAGGTCCCATTTGTTTATTTTTGGTTTTATTTCAATTGTCTTGGGAGACTGATCTAAGAAAACATTGGTATGATTTCTTTAACATTCTCATTGTAAGAGATTGACTTGCCTGTGTTCTTTTCTAGGAGTTTTAGGGTGTCATGTGTCTTTAAGCCATTTTGAGCTTATTTTTCTGTGCAGTACACTGTGTGTTCTAACTTCACTGATTTGCGTGCAAGCTGTCCAACTTTCCCAACACCACTTGCTCAAGAGACTATCTTTCCTCCACTGTGTATTCTTGTGTCTTCTGTTGAAGATTAATTGACCATAGGGGTGTGGGGTTTATATCTCAGCTCTTTATTTGGTTCCACTGAGCCACATGTCTGTCTTTGTGCCAGTACTACACCTTTCTGAATACTGTAGCTTTGTAGTATTGTCTGAAGTCTTAGAGGGTTAGGCCTCCTGCTTTGTTCCTTTTCTTCAGGATTGCTTTAGCAATTCTGGGTCTTTTATATTTTTATATATTTATAAAATATATAAATCTGGGGATTATTTGTTCTAGTTCTGTGAAAAAATGTTATGGATAATTTGATAAGAATCACATTAAATCTTCAGATTGCTTTGGGTAATACTGCCATTTTAACAATATTAATTTTTCCAATCCAAGAGCATTGTTATCTTTCCATTTCTTTGAATCATCTTCAATTTCCTTTATTACCATTTAAAGTTTTCAGCATATAAGTCTTTTACCTCCTTGTTCAGTTTTATTCCTAAGTATTTTTTTAAGATGTGATTTTATAAGGAATTATTTTTTACCTTCCCTTTTTGATATTTCATTGTTAGTGTAAAGAAATGAAACTGGCTCCTGTATGTTAATCTTATATCCTGCTATTTTTCTGAAATCATATATCAGTTCTAGTAGCTTTTGTGTGGAGTCTTTAGGATTTCCTATAAACAGTATTATGTCATCTGTGTTAATAACAATTTAACCTCTTCCCTTCCAGTTTGGATACATTTTATTCCTTTTTCTTGTCTGATTGCTGTGGGTAGGATTTCAGTACTACATTGATAGAAGTGATGAGAGTGGGCATCTTTGTCTTGTTCCAGATTTTAGTAAGAAGCCACTCAGCTTTTCACTGTTGAGTTTTACATTGGCTGAGGGCTTGTCATAAGTAGGTTTTATTATGTTGAGATATGTTCCCTCTATACTCACTTTGGACTATAAACAGTATTATGTCATCTGTGTTAATAACAATTTAACCTCTTCCCTTCCAGTTTGGATACATTTTATTCCTTTTTCTTGTCTGATTGCTGTGGGTAGGATTTCAGTACTACATTGATAGAAGTGATGAGAGTGGGCATCTTTGTCTTGTTCCAGATTTTAGTAAGAAGCCGCTCAGCTTTTCACTGTTGAGTTTTATATTGGCTGAGGGCTTGTCATAAGTAGGTTTTATTATGTTGAGATACGTTCCCTCTATACTTACTTTGGTAAGAGTTTTTAGCATGAGTGGATGTTGAATTTTGTCAAATACTCTTTCTGCATCTGTCAAGATCATCATGTGGTTTTGGTCTTTTCTCTTGTTGATGTGGTGTATCACATTGATCTGTGTATGTTGAACCATCCTTGTGACCCTGAAGTGAATTCAACTTCGTGATGGTATATGATTTTTTACATATTTTTAAATTCGGTTTGCTAATATTTTGTTAAGAACTTTCATATCCATATTCATGAAAGATATTGGGCTGTAATTTTCTTTTTTTGGTAACATTCCTTTTTCTTGTCTGATTGCTGTGAGTAGGACTTCAGTACTACGTTGATAGAAGTGATGAGAGTGGGCATCTTTGTCTTGTTCCAGATTTTAGTAAGAAGCCACTCAGCTTTTCACTGTTGAGTTTTACATTGGCTGAGGGCTTGTCATAAGTAGGTTTTATTATGTTGAGATATGTTCCCTCTATACTCACTTTGGTAAGAGTTTTTAGCAAATTTTGTCAAATACTCTTTCTGCATCTATTAAGATCATCATGTGGTTTTGGTCTTTTCTCTTGTTGATGTGGTGTATCACATTGATCGGTGTATGTTGAACCATCCTTGTGACCCTGAAGTGAATTCAACTTCATGATGGTATATGATTTTTTACATATTTTTAAATTCAGTTTGCTGATATTTTGTTAAGAACTTTCATATCCATATTCATGAAAGATATTGGGCTGTAATTTTCTTTTTTTGGTAGTGTCTTTGCCTGGTTTTGGTATCAGGGTGATCGTGGCTTCATAGAATGCCTTTGGGAATGTTCCCTCCTTTTCAATCTTTTGGAAGAGTTTGATAAGGATCAGTAAAAGTTCTTCTTTGTATGTTTGGTAGAACTTGGTTGTGAAGCCATCTGGCCCTAGACTTTTGTTTGTAGAGAGTTTTAGAATTACAGATTTTGTTTTACTTCTAGTTGTTTGGTCTGTTCAGATTATCTATTTCTTCTTGATTCAGTTTTGGTGGGTGGTATATTTCTAGGAACTTGACTATTTCTCACAGATTGTTGAGTTTGTTGGCATATAATTCTTCATAGTAGTCTCTTATGGTTTCTAAAATTTCTGTGGCATCAGTTGTTATTTCTTTTTCATTTTTTATATTGTTTATTTAGGTTCCCTCTCTTTTCTTCTTAGTTAGTCTGGCCAGAGATTTGTCAATTTTGTTTACCCTTTCAAAGAACCAGCTTTTGGTTTAATTGATTTTTTCTACTTTTTAATCTCTATTTTATTTATTTCCTCTCTGATTGTTATTATTCCCTTGCTTTTTCTGACTTTCAGTTTTGTTTGTTCTTTCTCTAAGTCTTTTAGGTGGTAGATTGGGTTGTTCATTTGAAATTTTTCTTGGTTTTTGAGGAAGGCCTATATCATTATGAGCCTCCCTCTAAGAACTGCTTTTGCTGCATCCTATAGATTTTGTATGGTTGTGTTTTTATTGTCATTTGTCTCATTGTCATTTGATTTTTTAGTTTCCTCTTTGATTTCATCAACCCATCAGTTTTTTAGTAAGATGCCATTCATTTTCCATGTAATCATTTTTTTTTTCTCATTTTTCTGTGATTGGTTTCCAGTTTTATGCTGGAATCTGACACTCTTTTGATTGGTACATTTAGTCCATTGACACTTAAGGTAATTTTTGATAGATATGTATTTATTACCAGTTTAAACCTGTTCTCCAGCGGATTCTTTCTTTCTTCTTTGTTCCTTTCTGGTTTTCCTTCTGTGGTTTAATGATTTCCTTTTCTGTTATGCTTATGTTCTCTTCTTTTCGGTTTTTGTGAATCTGTTGTATGTTTTTTATTTTCACTTTTCAAGTATTGTTAACCCCTTCCTATATCTACTTGCTATGGACTGAAATTCATATATGTTCAAACACATTATAGAAGAAAAAAATCTGCATTTTCTTACTCTCCTCCACATTTTATGATTTTTGATGTCCTCTTTTACATCTTCATGTTTATCCTTTTGCTGTTTGTTATGGCTATCATTGTCTCAAAAACCTTTTTTGGATTTTTAAAAATATGTACAATGGCTTACTAAGTGATTCACTTCCTAATTGTGATTTTCTGTTTCCTATAGAATCTTATTTCTCATCACTTAAAGAAGACCTTTCAATATTTCTTTTAGGATATGTTTAGTTTTGCTGTATTCTTTCAGATTTTGCCTGTCTGAGAAACTCTTTTTCTCTCCTTCTATTCTAAATTGTAATCTTGCTGAGTGGAGTAAGCTAGGTTGCAGATTTTTCCCTTTCAAGACTTTGAATATCTCTTTACATTCCCTTCTGGACTACAATATTTCTGGAGAGAAATCAGTGATAGCCTTACGGGGATTCACTCATAATTAAGTCTTTGTTTTTCTCTTGCTGGCCTAAGGTTCCTTTTTTTTTTTTAAATTATTTATTTTGTCTGTGCTGAGTCTTCATTGCCGCATATAAGCTTTCTCTAGTTGTGGCGAATGGGGGCCACTCTCTAGTTTGAGTGTGCAGGTTTCTCACTGCAGTGGTGCCTCCTGTTGTGGAGCACAGGCTCTAGGGCATCATGTGGGCTCAGTACCTGTGGCACGTCAGCTCGAGACCACAGGCTCAGCAGTTGGAGCACACAGGCTTAGTTGCCCCATGGCATATGGAATCCTCCCAGGCCAGGAATCAAGTCTGTGTCCCCTGCATTGGCAGGCAGATTCTTAACCACTGGACCACCAAGGAAGTTTGATAATCTTCTCTTTACTTTTGCCATTTTAATTATATGTTTTGGTGTAGTTCAGTTTGTGTTCATCTTATTTGGGACCCTCTGTGTTTCCTGTATATGGATATATTTCCTTCTTTAGGAGTAGGACATTTTCAGCTATAATTTCTTCAGATAAATTTTTGGTCTCCTTTTCTCTTTCTTCTCCTTCTGGAATTCCTATTATGCATAGGTTGGCATGTTTTATGGTATCTCATATGTCTCTTTTATTGCTTTCATTTTTTTTTTCATTTGGCTTTTTGTCTGCTGTTCTAATTGGGTGGTTTTTATTATTCTGTCTTCCAGATCACATATGCATTCTTCCGCATTAATCAATCTGCTATTCATTGCCTGTAGTTCACCTTTTGTCTCAGCAAATGAGTTTTCTAATTTTTTCTGGCTCATCTTTATAGCCTCTAGTGCCTTTTTACAATAATCTGCATTTCTATTGATAGTCTTTCTTAATTCCTTCAATATTTTTATTATCTCCTTTTTGAACTCAGAGTCTGCCAGAGTAAAGAAGTCAGTTTCATTGTTTGTCCTTTTGGGAAAGTTCTCTTGATCTTTTAACTGGAAGTAGTTCCTATGCTTCTTCATTTTACTCATATTTCTCTTGCTCTGTGAGTTAAGGAGAAATAATTATTTACTATAGCCTTGGAGGGCTATTTTTATATGGGAGGATCCAATTTTACCCTGCATGGGTTCAGTATTTTTGATATGAGGGCTGTTTTAGTATGCATGCCTGTCATCTCTTTCCTCAGTGCGTCCTGGCCGTTATCCCCTAATAAGAGGGAGTGACTGGTGTTGGGTGACCAGCAACTAACTGGTCCTCCTTTTTTCTCAGTGGTGTCACAGCCCTGTCACAGGTAGGGTCTGCTCTCTAGCTCTTGGAGTTGAAGACTCTAAATCCATTTCTGAGCTGTGTTTCTGAGCTGAGGTTCCATGTAAGTGGGATTGGAGCCTGCCACCCGTTGTGTAGGCTCACAAAGTACTCTGCTGTGGGCACTGCCCTTGGCCCCACCTCAGTTGTGAGAATGATGACAATCAGTTTTGGTATCCCTCAGGCATTGTTTCCACCAGAACTGATCCACTGAAGTCAGGTCCCAGGATTGCCATGGTCGTGCATCTAGACACCCGATGGGAGGTAAGGAGGAAGTGCAGACCTTGGATGTGCCCACAAAGTTCACAGTTGCTAAGGCCAGACCTACCCCAGCTGCAGAAGCACCCATGTCCACTTGGATGTCCCACAGGCTCTGAGTTTACAAAGCTCGCAGCAGAGACCATAAATCTATGGTTTGTGCAGCTACAGGGAGACATTTCAGCCTTGCGCACTAAGTCATGAAGCCCCCGGGGTTTGCTACGATTTCAGCCCCACTTGTGTGTGTGGTCAATCCGCTGGTACCTGTTCCTGGAGCCGCCAAGGTGGTGGCTGGCACAGGATCCCTCAGAGGTGGCAGCAGGTGCATGGGGAAAGGGGCTGTGTGGTGGTTCCTGCCTCCTTTGTGTCCCATTAGGGATGGGGGCTTCTCTGGTGTCTCAGATGGTGAAGGATCTGCCTGCAATGCAGGAGACCGAGGTGCAGCCCCTGGGTTGGGGAGATGCCCTGGAGGAAGGAACGGCAACCCATTCCTTTTCCTTTTTTTCTCTTTCATCCGACTCAGTTACGTGGAGATCTCTCTTAACTGTTCAGGTGTCAGAGGCTTTCTCCCAGTGATCAGTTGGCATTCTGTGAGAACTGTTCTGTATATAATGAACTTTTGATGTATTTGTGGTAGGGGGTGAGCTCTATATCCCTATTCTCCACCCCTTTTTTTTGTATTTCTGAATTTTCAATAAGGAATATAAAGTTTCTCTATAATCAGAAAACTAATTGATTGGTTGGTACGAGTTAACTGTGGTTTCAGACTGTTTAAATCATTGTAACTAGGCTCAAACACATCTTTATTAGTCAAAATAAGAACCATTACACAATCAACACATGTTCGCCAATGAGAAATAAGTTTGTTTATTCCAGTAGTGTAAAAATCCATGCCTCGGGACCTGACAAACTCTTGGAAAACATTTTCTGTCTCCTGCTGGTTGTGGAAAGGTTTTCCATGCAAGAAATTGTTGAGATGCTTGAAGAAGTAGTAGTCAGTTGGTGGGAGGTCAGGTGAATATGGTGGACGAGGCCCAGTTCATTCAACTTTTGAAGTGTTGGCCGTGCGACGTGCGGTCAGGCCTTTTTGTGGAGAAGAATTGAGCCCTTTCTGTTGACTGCTGCAGGCGTTGCAGTTTTTGGTGCATCTCATCGATTTGCTGAGCATACTTCTCAGATGTAATGGTTTCGCTGGGATTCAGAAGTAGTGGATCAGACTGGCAGCAGACCACCAAACAGAGACCGTGACCTTTTCTGGTGCAAGTTTGGCTTTGGGAAGAGATTTGGAGCCTCTTCTTGGTCCAGCCTCTGAGCTGGTCATTGCTGGTTGTTGTATACAATCCACTTTTCATTGCATGTCACAATCCAATTGAGAAAAGGTTTGTTGTACAGAATAAGAGAAGACAACTCTTTAAAACAATGATTTTTTAAAATTTTCAGTCAAAAAAAAAAATTTCAGTCAACTCATGAGGCACCCACTTATGGAGGTCTTTCACCTTTCCAATTTGCTTCAAACATTGAATGACTGTAGCATGGTTGCGGTTGAGCTCTTGAGCAACTTCTCGTGTAGTTGCGAGAGGATAAGCTTCAATGATGGCTCTCAGTTGGTCGTTGTCAGCTTCCGATGCCCAGCCACTACGCTCATCTTCAAGGCTCTCATCTCCTTTGTAAAATTTCTTGAAGCACCGCTGCACTATATGTTGGTTAGCAGTTTCTGGGCCAAAAGTGTTGTTGATATTGAGAGTTGTCTCTGCTGCTTTACCACCCATTTTGAACTTGAATAAAAAAATCTCGAGTTTGCTTTTTGTCTAACATCATTTTTATAGTATAAAATAAATATAGACAGCAAGTAGTAAGTCACTAGCAAAACAAAAAATAAAGTGAGAAATGTGCATTAAAATGATGTATAACATAATCAGATTTATTTAAGAATATATTTCAATATCAAATGGCAAATTTCAACAATGCAAAACTGCAATTCCTTTTGCACCAATCTAACAAAAACAAAACATGCTACTAATGTTATTATAAAGAAACAGAATAGCATTTTTCTATGTAAATATTATGAACTTTATTATTTTACATATAATCTGATATGTATCCATCCATTTTCTTGCCTCCCCAAGAAGATATTTCAGGCACTGTAACTATGTCTTTCTTGATCTTTGTTAAATAGAATACTATGGATTCCCACAAATAACTGAACAATCATTTAATCATATGCTATTGGTCTATATGTCAGTTCTGATAGGAAGTTTTTTGGGTTACTGCTCACTCAACCAAGTAGTAAATAAGATTTCCAAAAGATCACTTAAATTATGTTTACATAATCTAGGCTTCTTATTTATGTTTTTTAAAAAATATTTTATCACAAAAATTATTTTGATGTATTTACACTCAAGATAACATGCAACAGATTTCTCCCTTGATAGGAATATGTGTGTGTGTGTGTGTGTGTGTGTGTGTGTGTGTGTGTTAGTCACTCAGTTGTGTCTGACTCTGTGATCCCATGGACTGTAGCCTTCTCTGTCCATGGAATTCTCCAGGCAAGAATACTGGAGTTGATTGTCATGTCCTCCTCCAGGGGAACTTCCTGACCCAGGGATTGAACTCAGGTCTCCTACATTGAAGGAAGGTTCTTTACCATCTGAGCCACCAGGAAAGACATATGGGAAAGACTGCTTAACAGNTGATGGCTCTCAGTTGGTCGTTGTCAGCTTCCGATGCCCAGCCACTACGCTCATCTTCAAGGCTCTCATCTCCTTTGTAAAATTTCTTGAAGCACCGCTGCACTATATGTTGGTTAGCAGTTTCTGGGCCAAAAGTGTTGTTGATATTGAGAGTTGTCTCTGCTGCTTTACCACCCATTTTGAACTTGAATAAAAAAATCTCGAGTTTGCTTTTTGTCTAACATCATTTTTATAGTATAAAATAAATATAGACAGCAAGTAGTAAGTCACTAGCAAAACAAAAAATAAAGTGAGAAATGTGCATTAAAATGATGTATAACATAATCAGATTTATTTAAGAATATATTTCAATATCAAATGGCAAATTTCAACAATGCAAAACTGCAATTCCTTTTGCACCAATCTAACAAAAACAAAACATGCTACTAATGTTATTATAAAGAAACAGAATAGCATTTTTCTATGTAAATATTATGAACTTTATTATTTTACATATAATCTGATATGTATCCATCCATTTTCTTGCCTCCCCAAGAAGATATTTCAGGCACTGTAACTATGTCTTTCTTGATCTTTGTTAAATAGAATACTATGGATTCCCACAAATAACTGAACAATCATTTAATCATATGCTATTGGTCTATATGTCAGTTCTGATAGGAAGTTTTTTGGGTTACTGCTCACTCAACCAAGTAGTAAATAAGATTTCCAAAAGATCACTTAAATTATGTTTACATAATCTAGGCTTCTTATTTATGTTTTTTAAAAAATATTCTATCACAAAAATTATTTTGATGTATTTACACTCAAGATAACATGCAACAGATTTCTCCCTTGATAGGAATGTGTGTGTGTGTGTGTGTGTGTGTGTGTGTGTGTGTGTTAGTCACTCAGTTGTGTCTGACTCTGTGATCCCATGGACTGTAGCCTTCTCTGTCCATGGAATTCTCCAGGCAAGAATACTGGAGTTGATTGTCATGTCCTCCTCCAGGGGAACTTCCTGACCCAGGGATTGAACTCAGGTCTCCTACATTGAAGGAAGGTTCTTTACCATCTGAGCCACCAGGAAAGACATATGGGAAAGACTGCTTAACAGTCAGCCAAGTGCTAGGACTGCCCACGTTTCAATTCAATGCCGGAAACACATAGGTGAACAAGGATTTAACAACTTTTTACGGTCTGTCTCAACACACACTTACTTAAGCTATGGTCAGTTCAGTTGCTCAGTCGTGTCTGACTCTTTGTGACCCCATGGACTGCAGCACGCCAGGCTTCCCTGTCCATCGCCAACTCCCAGAGTTTACTCAAAGTCATGTCCATTAAGTCGGTGATGTCATCCAATCATCTCATCCTCTGTCATTCCCTTCTCCTCCCGCTTTCAATCTTTCCCAGAATCAGGGTCTTTTCCAAGGAGTCAGTTCTTCGCATCACGTGGCCAAAGTATTGGCGTTTCAGCTTCAGCATCAGTCTTTCCAATGAATATTCAGTACTGATTTCCTTTAGGATTGACAGGTTGTAACTCCTTACAGTCCAAGGGACTCTCAAGAGTCTTCTCCAACACCACAGTTCAAAAGCATCAATTCTTTGGCATTCAGCTTTCTTTATAGTCCAACTCTCACATCCATACATGACTACTGAAAAAAATCATAGCCTTGACTAGACGGACCTTAGTTGACAAAGTAATGTCTCTGCTTTTTAATATGCTGTCTAGGTTGGTCATAGCTTTTCTTCTAAGGAGTAAGCATCTTTTAATTTTGTGGCTGCAATCACCATCTGCAATGATTTTGGAGCCCACCAAAATAAAGTCTGTCACTGTTTCCATTGTTTCCCCATCTATTTGCCATGAAGTGATGGGACCACATGCCACGATCTTAGTTTTCTGAATGTTTAGTTTTAAGCCAACTTTTTACTCCCCTCTTTCACTTTCATCAAGGTCTCTTTAGTTCTTCTTCACTTTCTGCCAAAAGGGTGGTGTCATCTGCATATTTGAGGTGATTGATATTTCTCCCAGCAATCTTGATTTCAGTTTGTGCTTCATCCAGTCCAGCATTTCTCATAATGTACTCTGCATATAAATTAAATAAGTAGAGTGACAATATACAGCCTTGACGTAGTCCTTTCCCAATTTGGAACCAGTCCGTTGTTCCATGTCCAGTTCAAACTGTTGCTTCTTGACCTGCATACAGATTTCTTAGGAGGCAGATCAGGTGGTCCGATATTTCCATCTCTTTAAGAATTTTCCACAGTTATTTGTGATCCACACAGTCAAAGGCTTTGGCATAGTCAATAAAGCATAAGTAGATGTTTTTCTGGAACTCTCTCACTTTTTTGGTGATCCAACGGGTGTTGGCAATTTGATCACTGGTTCCTCTGCCTTTTCTAAGTCCAGCTTGAACATCTGGAAGATCACATGCTCTTGAAGCCTGGCTTGGAGAATTTTTGAATTACTTTGCTAGCCTGTGAGATGAGTGCAATTGTGTGGTAGTTTGAGCATTCTTTGGCATTGCTTTTCTTTGGGATTGGAATGAAAACTGACCTTTTCCAGTCCTGTGGCCACTGCTTAGTTTTCCAAATTTGCTGGCATATTGAATGCAGCACTTTCATAGCATCGTCTTTTAGGATTTAAAACAGCTCAACTGGAATTCCATCACCTCCACTAGTTTTGTTTGAAGCTATGGTCAGAGCCCTCCAAATTGACTAGTGGCTGGGTATTAAATAAAAGAGGTAGCCAAGGTTTACAAGCATATGATATAACTTGTGATGCAGGTTTGATCCCTTAATCAACAAGATCCTCTGGAGTAGGAAATGGCAACTGACTCCAGTGTTTTTGCCTGGAAAATCCCATGGACAGAGGAGCCTGGTGGGCTACAGTCCATGGGAATGCAAAGAGTTGGACACCACTGCATGACTGAGTAGGCACACACGCTACCCCCACCCTCAAAAAATGAAAAAAACAAACCACCAAAACCAAACAATCTGAAAAGACTTGAGGCTCACATAACCTAAACTCACAATTCTAGGAAATCATCAACTCTCCAGAATTATGCGTTTTCCATTGTTCCTTCTGCCTACATCCCTGTTCCTTCCTGGACCTGGGCAGTTGGGTCGGGCAGTTGGCTATTTTTGACATGATTTCCCTTTCAAGGATGCCTTTTAACTTAGGTTTGGTCATGGGACCAAAGCCTGGCCATCTGTATATTCATTCCAGCCTACTAACCACAGAAGAGAGTCCATGTGAACCAAGCTGAAACAGAGGCCTGATCAATGGAGATTTTTCTGGGAGTTACTAGGAAACAGAGAAGCTCTCTTTTGATTATTAATTGCCAGGTACAAGAGCAATATGTGCTTGGAGGTTTTGAGCATCAGTATGGGAAAGAAGGTCCATTAGAGGATAAAACTCACTCAGAGAAAAACAGAGCTGAGAGATGGAAAGAGAGAGAGGCAAAGAAGAGTGACAAATAGAGTCAGAGAGACCAACAGTGTTGCTGACATTAGAGGTGATATGAACAGAAGGAAGCCTTTACCAGGTTAAGCCACTGATATTTTAGAGTTGCAATAGCAGTTAGCACACCCTGATGAACACACACTAAAATGTGTAAAGTAATACGTATCTCCCTTCCCAGTGGTTTTATTTATTTGGCTGAGCCAGGTCTTAGATGTAGCATGCAGGATCTTCTAGCTTTGTTGCAGCACATGGGATCTTTAGTTGTAGCATGCAAACTCTTAGCTGTGGCATGTGGATTCTAGTTGCCTGACCCAGGATTGAACCCAGGCCCCTTGGGAGTGTGGAATCTCAGCCACTGGACCACCAGGGAAGTACCCTCCAGTGGTTTTAGAACACTGGATCTTCTACCCACTCTTTCCACTTTAGAAAGTAATTAAGGGCATACGTTTTTAGAGGAAGTTTAATATGTTAAATAAAAACCCCAAACTAGTAGTTACTACAAAATATAGTTTAATTTCACTGTTCATCATTTCCCACAAAATTTTAAAAATACCAACATACAGACAAGAGCAAGTGAAACAGAAAAGACCTTAAAAGTTGTATAAAAGACAGGCCTGAACTCAAGAATGTATGAGCAGTGACACACACACACACCAAATACTCTGAAATGAATTCAGAAAGCATGTCCCCAGTTGGATGAGTCTCACATCTGGAATGATCCTAAACAAAAATCCTTATTTTATGTGGAAAGGATCTTCCCAGACTTCTCTTAAGAAAGCATTCCTTATTAAACAGAGGCAGACTTATTCTAGGCACAGAAGTCCTAAATGCCTCTCCTAGGCCCCATGGAACTTAGAAAAATTTACGTAAACAAAGCCCTATAGGGATGAGAAAGTGACACCTAGTGGCCACCCAGCAGGTTTTTTTTATGGCTTCTGATAATTCTATCAATGAGATGTCAGCCCTGCTCATGCCCACAATATTATGTTCAGCAAACCTGAGTCTCTAATTCCAGAGCCCAGCAATGAGTGACAGATTCCTCTTTAGAACAGGATCTGAAACTGGACCCATTAAACATGGGCTGATACCTAGAAACTGGCTATTTTATATACTTGTGCCCTAGACTNTGCCCACAATATTATGTTCAGCAAACCTGAGTCTCTAATTCCAGAGCCCAGCAATGAGTGACAGATTCCTCTTTAGAACAGGATCTGAAACTGGACCCATTAAACATGGGCTGATACCTAGAAACTGGCTATTTTATATACTTGTGCCCTAGACTCTATGGAGATTTCTCATTATGACATCCAATGAACACAGCCTCCTCCCATTGTGACACTGTAATTACATACTTCCCTTTATTTCTGTTTAGTTACCAAAAGTCTGTTCTGTATCTTCCTGTTTGTCTTTGTGTTTATCAGTGATTTCCAAATTTAGTGACTACTACAGTGTATACCTCAAGTTTTATTTGATTTCAGGTTAATGAATGTTTAATACTTCTAAGTTTACTAATTTCAAAAAAGTTTTAAATTTGATACATTGATAAAGGCTCACAGTTATTTACATTGAACCAAGGATCAATAAATGTTCTTTATAGCAGTTAGAGGTAAACACCATACTTAATAGTATAAATTTTGATCTATTTAAATAATATCCACTTAATAAAATGTCCAAGAGCAAGGCTGAAGAATGAAAATATAATGTGTATCACATGTGTAATTTAAAATTTTCTAGTAGTCACATTAGAAAAGAAAAGAAAATTAATTTTAATGTTTAATTTGATATATCCAAAATATTATTTGAACATGTAATCAATATAAAGTTGTTATGTGATATTTTATATTCCTTTTTTTTATACTAAGTCTTTGAAATCTGGTATATAAATCACATGTGTAATTTAAAATTTTCTAGTAGTCACATTAGAAAAGAAAAGAAAATTAATTTTAATGTTTAATTTGATATATCCAAAATATTATTTGAACATGTAATCAATATAAAGTTGTTATGTGATATTTTATATTCCTTTTTTTTATACTAAGTCTTTGAAATCTGGTATATAGCACCCCTCTCCAGTACTCTTGCCTGGAAAATCCCATGGACAGAGGAGCCTGGTAGGCTGCAGTCCATGGGGTCGCAAAGAATCGGACACGACTGAGTGACTTCACTTTGACTTTTCACTTTCATGCGTTGGAGAAGGCAATGGCAACCCACTCCAGTATTCTTGCCTAGAGAATCCCAGGGATGGAGGAGCCTGGTGAGCTTCCATCCATGGGGTCGCACAGAGTCAGACACGACTGAAGTGACTTAGCAGCAGCAGCAGCAGCATACATTTTATATTCACAGCACATTTCAATACATACGAGTCACGTTTCCAGTTTTCAGTAGCCACAGTGGCCAGTGGCTATCATACTGAACTGAATATTTCTAGCATCTGATTATGGGTTCAAGTCCTATGGGTGAGAATCATTACTCCACAGCAAGTAAATGGAGAGATCAAATCTCTTTTCACAAGTAAGGAAATCGAGGTACAGAGAGTTAAAATGACTTTCTTGAGGTCACACAGAGAAATTTAGTTTAGCATCCCAATCCAGGCATGCCTCCCATGTAGGTAATTCTTAGAATTAAAAAAAATAAATAAGATAGCATTCTTTTTAGGATATTTGATTAAATTGGTAGATATTTTCATCAACGTGTAAGAAATTACTTGGTTCAAGTAAAAAAAACTATAATGTAAAGCATAAAAAATATGTCACTCCTAACAGCAATCAAATGTAAATAGAATGCATGAAGAAAGCGCTGAACTTAGAGCTACAGTATCATACAGTGCTGGAGTGAACTCTGGGCGCAGAGCCAGAAGATAAACATGAGAGTGGG
>SJYX01002514.1:163786-178947 GCA_006410675.1 Oreotragus oreotragus
CCTGATCTTCGTGCGCACCCGGGGACTACCAGCCCAGACGCAGAACACATTGGAGCAGGAGTCTGGGATTCTCTCTCTGCTCTTGACCGCGAGCTTCGACTCCTCCCAGGAAATAACGTCGGGGAAGTGGGAGGGAGTGGTCTCGGCCTCGCCCACGAGCAGGACTACCTCGAGCACCTGTGTAACCTGCTTCCTAGGATCACTGTCCAGGTGCCACTCCGTAACCCGGGGTCTCGACTCTTCCTCCTTCTCCCGGCCGTCCTTGGACTCAGCCCTCTGCGCAGAGTTTTGAAGACTAGCGGTAGAATTGCCTGTCTGGGGACAACTAATGAGTCCTGAAATCTCTCTGGGAACACTAGTCCCTCTTTCGGTCCCTGCGTCTGGAGCGACCGACACTGCGAGAGCCCACAGTCTCCCCAGACCGCAGGGTAGTGTCCAGGCGAGAGAATAATTCCTGGGGCCAAGAAGACCCACGAAGGGGGCGTCATTGAGATGAACGGCTGGCGAGGTCGGGTTGGGGAGATCGGCTTTCCAAACTGTGAGCTTCTAAGGTTTTAATACATTTCGCCTGCTCTCACTTGGGGGCCGCCAAGAGTCCATCCAGGCAGGACCTGGTGGGGTCAGTTGCTCGCCAGCTTAGTTCCTGCTCCTGAGTGTCTTCCCAGAAGGGTTCTGATCTGCCCCTGAACTCGAACCCCTCGTAGCATCTCTGGACTGAGCCATCTTGCTTTACAGCCCAGTCTTATGGTTTGTGGGGCCAGCCCCTTCTTAAAGCCCTACTAACAGACACTTCGGTGGAAGGCGGGGAGGTCGAGGGCGCGGTGCGGGGGCCGGAGCGGGAGGGGACTTCAGTGAAGGGTTCAGCTCTTTGCTTTTTCTTTCTCAGGAGTCCCTGGCCGGACAGTGGGGTAGGGCAGCAGAGAACACCCCATCCTTTCCTGTCAGCCTCCCGGGCCTTCCAGATGGGTAAGGAGTGCTGCAAGGCATCACCCTCCCTCAAGCCTTTTCCATTTCCTGTCTCCCCAGTCCTGGGCACCAGCCTTCCCCGAGTCTCTAGTCATCTCTTTCTTATCTACTGTCAGGCACTTAATCGGCACAGAAGCCAAAACCTAAAGCTCTTATAGAACATGATGAAGGCCTCCTTTTCTAGAAAAATCCATACAGTATCTATGGACCTCACTTTTAGAATCCAAGAACTAAGGTGTAAACAACTGATGTAATTTCAACTTTGGCGCAAATATTTTACATTTTAACAGGAGTCAAAACTTTACAGGGAAACACTGAGTTCTAAGGTGTAACTTTGGGCTCTCACCTCATGGGTGGTTTGAAAGAGAAAGGGTGGGAAAGAGTGAAAAGATATTCTTGGTGAATTTGAGAAGACAACATCCTGACCTTCTTCTCCCTTTTCCTCGGACTCCACTTCTGATCAGTTACTGAGTCCTAGTGTGTTTTTTATACTAAACATGTCTCGAATTCATCCCCTCCTCTCCATCTCTCCTATAGCTGCATTGGTGCAAGTCTTTGACACGTCTATAAATGAACCCTGTCCTCCTGGAAGTCCCCTGCCCCCCAGATACTATCTGATCCCTTGTGGTATTCTATGTAGCATTTACCTAGCATATTACATCATTTAATTTTAAAAACATTATTGTTTTGTTTTTCTCTGCTGTATTCCCAGGACATTGAACAAAGGTGTTACAGAACAAAGGTGTTTAATAGAACACAGGCAAATTTCCACATGGTCTTTTTAAGAGTCTAAGACTCACCTCCTCCAGAAAGCCTCCCCTGATCAAAAGCCTCCCCTGATCAATCTCCACAATCAGGCCCGATGAGGTGCCACTTCTTTTCTCCACCTTATCCCAGTGCCCAGTCACTGCCCTTGGGGCACTGTGCTGTGAATTTGTCCTCCTTCCTATGATAAAAGAGGTCTGCCTTATTCATCTGGTTATGCACAGTGTGCAGTTCAGTGCTTGGCAAAAATCTAGTCCCGGTGGTTCTGCTCCACTTACTTGACCTGTCATCTCAATATAGCAAGTCCTTCAAGCCAAATTTGTGCTCAGACATCTGGCAGTGACTCCCAGGCCAAGGATGGTGTCTAGACCTTTCTGCCTAACTTCCAAGAAGGTTTGAACCGTCAACTGTGCACGGATCCTACTTCCTGCCTCCTTCTCCGCAGCATTTACTTCTACTCTTACAAGCTTGGCTTCAGTGCTCCGGAAATGTGGGCTGCTCTTCCACCCCAGGCTCCCTGGATACACCACCAGATATGGTCTCTTCTACTTCCATTCTGTCCACAGGATCCCAGCCTTTTCACGTCGTCTTGCGGGAACCAGAGGGCGCCATACTAGCTGTTGCTGCTGCTAAGTCGCTTCAGTCGTGTCCGAGTCTGTGCGACCCCATAGACGGCAGCTCACCAGGCTCCGCCATCCTGGGATTCTCCAGGCAAGAACACTGGAGTGAGCTGCCATTTCCTTCTCCAATGCATGGAAGTGAAAAGTGAATGTGAAGTCGTTCAGTCATGTCCAATTCTTCGCGACCCCATGGACTGCAGCCTACCAGGCTCCCCGTCCATGGGATTTTCCAGGCAAGAGTACTGGAGTGGGTTGCCATTGCCTTCTCCGTATAATATATATATACACACCTATAATTCTGAGGCCTCAAAGCCAAAAGAACTTTAATGAAGAACCAAGCAAAACAAACCGACTCAAGTTCTAGGGATGTCCCGGGGCAGAGAAAGATGTCAAGGCTGTGGGAATGCTGCCAGGGCTGGTTCACCAGCACCAGCGCGGTGTGGCGTCCTTTGGGCAATTCCCTCCCTGGTCACTGCGGAAGGTTTTGGAGCAGTCTAACGGTGTTGGAGAAGCCTCTTGAGAGTCCCTTGGACTGCAAGGAGATCCAACCAGTCCATTCTAAAGATCAGTCCTGGGTGTTCATTGGAAGGACTGATGCTAAAGTTCAAGCTCAAACTTTGGCCACCTCACGCGAAGAGTTGTCTCATTGGAAAAGATTCTGATGCTGGGAGGGATTGGGGGCAGGAGAAGCAGACGACAGAGGATGAGATGGCTGGATGGCATCACCGACTCGATGGACATGAGTTTGGGTGAACTCAGGGAGTTGGTGATGGACAGGGAGGCCTGGCGTGCTGCGATTCACGGGTTGCGAAGAGTTGGACACGACTGAGCAACTGAACTGAACGGAGCGGGGAGCTTCTCTCAAACGGTGATAACGGGGCTCAGAGCGCTCTTCAGATCTAAAAGCAGTGATTAATTCATTAAGATAAGAAAACAAACCTCTTGTTGCTTCTGAAAGGCACCGCTGGGATTCGAACCCAGGATCTCCTGTTTACTAGACAGGCGCTTTAACCAACTAAGCCACGGCGCCAAAGACATACAGAGGTTTTCTGAAGGTGTATACACAAGTTTACCACCAGGATCCTGGTCACAATTGACTTCTCTAAACTTAATTTTGATAAATCATTGTTTGACATCAAACATCCATTCAAGAGCTGCCCCCGATATTGAAAGAAGCAAATTAAAGACCTCAACCTTAGCAAGAAGACCATGGTTGGAGGGTGTCTGTGGCGCTGACTGGATCAATCAATCCCGGGAGAGGCCTAGGACAGGAGACAGTTAATTATGTAGAGCGCGTCCGAGAAGAAAAACCAATGCGTAGTCGGCAGGATTCGAACCTGCGCGGGGAGACCCCAATGGATTTCTAGTCCATCGCCTTAACCACTCGGCCACGACTACATAGACATCGTAGCGCTGTTCACTGTCAGCCTTTCTTAGTCCCCAAGTTCCACACACACTTTATTCCTTTTATAATTTCGTGCTTCCCGGGCTAGGAAACTACTCAGCAAGAACACCAAAAAATAGAATTGTGATTGACTTCACACTGGTGGCTCCGCCCCATCTTTCCGGAATGTTCCCCCATTCTCTCGCCCGCCTCCAACAGCGCGCTCTCAGGGAAGAGCAGACGCGGAAGCTACCCTGAGCCTGGCGAAAAGCCCTTCCAAGCCCTGGACTGAGAGGGCAATTTGGGTTTTGAAAAGCAGTCGGTTCGTTGTCGTTCGTGACTGGGAAGGTAACTAGCTCCAGGTACAAACTCCCGGGTAACAGCAGGTATTGGAAGGAGTAAATGTAGTCCACCGAATCGGTGGACCTCAAACTCCGGGCGATTGTGAACAGGGAAGCCTGGCTTGTTGCAGTTCATAGTGTCGCAGTCGGACACGAGTGAACAAAAGTAACTCTTCTGGCCCGTACGGGGATCGAACCCGCGACCTTGGCGTTATTAGCACCACGCTCTAACCAACTGAGCTAACCGGCCAGCTGCTTAAGGGCTGTTCTTTGAATCATCACATGTATCGCTGAAGTACCGCAAACCCACTTTTAAATACCCCAAACCCTTGCTATGTAGCAGGCTCCAGAGACCTCCCAAACACGAACTAAACAAATTCCAAGCGCTTGGAGGCCTAGCCAGGCTCTACCTCTCTATGTAGCAAGCAGCTCCCAGGCAAGAAATGGCTGAACACCAAATGCATGAGCATCTCCAAATTACTCCTGCGACCCCTAATTCCGTAGGTTTTTCCTGCCGGTCTCGAAGGATTAATCAAGAATCTGCCTTAGGTCTGGCCCAAAGGAAACCCACAATACTGACCCCCTGTCGGAGTTCCCACATCATGGGGTTCCTCACATGCCCCGCCCCAACACTCTGTGCTTCCCTCTCTCCATAATCACCTTGTACTCAGCAACAACTCTAAGCCTGACTACTTCTTCGGGCCCAGCTTCACTAACCGAGGCCATCAGGGAAATGTCTAATCTGCACTCTTCTCCCTAATTGACTCACTGCACAGCGTGACTTCACTGGACCAGAAGTTCTTCTCCAGACCAGTTTTGGCACTGATGGCAAACAAGGCCAAAATGATGGTAAATGATGGGTGGGTTAACAGGTCATGTGGCCTGAGACCACCTGAGTGAAAGCGAGAAACATCCCAAGAGCTTTATTGTAGAGCAAGAGGGCCTGTCAGGAGCAAACCCATGAGGGGCAAGTCCCTGCCACAAAGACAGAACCGAGGTGCTCAGGACCACCTGTGAGTACAGGTGCCTCGACAGCTACTAGAGAGGAAACACAACAGTACTATGATTTTCCTGTTTCCACAATTTCCTCAAGGCAGTTTGGCATTTTTATACGGAGCAATAACAGCAGGGTAGTATTTTGTGAATCCAGGGATCTGGGGTCCTGGTTCAGTTTCAGAGAAGGTAAGGGCCATGACCAGGGAAAGGAGTTGAAGCCCAGCCTCAAGATCTCCAGCCACTGCAGTTTCGGTTAGCAGGAGGAAACTAAGGCCCCCGGGGCACTGGGGTGCTCAGGCTCCTGGATAGAGAGGCATGACAGTCGGATCTTGGGGTTCACACGAGTCAGGAAAGGGAACTCCCCACACTGGAATCGCTGTAGCCGAGGAGCTTCTGAGATGGGAAGAGAGAAAAACATAAGTCCTGTGCATGTGGTTTTCAGTCCCCACCCCCTCATTCTCCTCCCAGCTCAGAAATTCCCAGTCAATCCCCGCTCCCTCTTCCTCTTGGGACCCACCAATCTACAGCCCTGCCCTTTGACCCTCACCTAATGGGATGATTTTGGAGGATTTTCTCTCCAGCTCAAAAGAAAGCACCATAGGGCGGAGGACAAAGAAACTGGTACAGAGGGTCCAGAGGAAGAGGGTCAAGGGCTCATCCACCTCAGCTGAGGACTAGAAAGGGAAAGAGGTTTCACCAGGACTCAAGCTTCTAACCAAACTCCTAGGAAAATGGCTATCTGAGCCCCCACCTCCCAGCCACATCTCACCTCAAGTTGGGCTCCAGGCCCCGTAAATTGCAAGGCCACTTTCCCCGGCCCTCGGACAAACTCAAGGAGGGAGGTCCACTCACTAGGACACAGCCCTAGAACTGCTGCCACTTGATGATTTCTACAGGTCACCACAGCTTCTGCAGTCCCATCCTCCACCAGGAGCCTGGGAGCGGGGGAGCAGGGGCGGTTAGGAAATAGAAACTCTGACAGCAAAACCCAGGAGGCCAGTCACCCAGACCCAACAGGACTCTCTCTCCACCTGTGAGCCATTCTAAAATATTTATTAAGCAATTCCCACCATTCAGGAATTGTGCTGACATCAGGACAGCAAACAGCCATGGAAATGGTGCAATGGGTGCCCACTTTGTGCTCTGCTCTCACCTGATGCTGGCCTGGCTTATAGATGTCTGAGTGGGGCAAGCGGGGCTCTGACGAGGACACCTTCCCTGGGATGAAGAAAGTGGTTGGCAAAATCCCCTCGCCCCCATCACAGCCCTCTTGGCACCCTGCACCCAGCTCAGCCTGTCCCCACTCTTACCTGTGGGCAGATGCTGGTACAGTGAGCACACACCCAGAGGAGATGAAGGCTGAAGACAGATACGACATGGCAAGAAGCAGTGGCCCGAAATGGGGCCTTGTCACCTTGCAGAAGTTCGGCCAGGTAGATGTGGGGCAGGGGGGCACTAAAGAGAGAAGGGGGGTTCAAGAAACAGCCAACAGAGTTCTAAAAGCAGAATTTGACTGGAAGGACTCAGCAGGCATGAGTACAGGGACAGTGGCGGCTTCTGTGCTCTCCTGGAAGCCCCAGGGCCTCTCCTTTCTTATTTTTCAAATTCTCTAAGTATGAAAACACATTTACAGGAGAGATGGCAAATATAGAGCAAAGGTACATATAGGTCCACTATATACTACAATTTTTTAAAGTAGATAAGTTTTTTTGGTTGGAGTTTAAATACCAAAATCTCAAAAATTAACAGAATGGACAGAAAAGTAGAAGGACATAGTAGACTTGAAATGCTCTATAAACCAATTCAACATAATTAAGATTTATATAATTTTCACACAATACCAGGATACAAATCCAAGTTCCCCAGGGCTCCCATTTGTTTTGATTCTTGATCTCTGATTGTCATTGATTATTTCTCAGGCTTGAAAAACCAAGATATTAGCCAAGAAACATATTTGTATTTTGGATTGAAACCCCTTTAAAATCCCATAACACTAAATCTTCCTGGGTAGAATGACATGTATGGACATTTTTCATTTGAAGCAGAGGAAATCCTTCTGACTACACACATTTTACTAGGAAGGGAGAAGCCTGGAGTTATGGGAAAAATTCCAGAGCCTGGAACAGGTGTGGGGGTTCAGATGTGAGGCTGTGAGGTTTGGAGATGGGCTTTGGGCCACTGACCTGACCGTAGTATCCGGGGGGAAATGCAGGACCTGCACACAGGTCGACGACCGAAAGCAACAGTAAACATTGTGGGACCTGCAGGTGCAGGAGAGAGAGGAGGAGGAGAAAGAAGTCAGTCTGAGGGAGGGGCTGGGATGGTGTCACAGGCCGAGCCACTCCCCCTGAGGGACGTGCCCTGACCCTGGCACTATCAGCACAGAGGGCAGAGGAAGGGAAGGGCTAGTCTGGAACACACTGCAGGGGGAAAGGGCATACATGGCCGAGAAACACAGCAGACCTAACAGCAAAGAGAAGCTGTCATCGCCACACAGGTAGGGGCAAGCTTTCAAGAGAAGCACATCAGGGGGGCGGGGAGGCCAGGCCATCCACACAGATCTTCACCTGGAAACCCTTTTCTCCAGCTGGTGAAAGTACACTCGGGCTCCGGGAAGAAGTCCCAGTGGGGGCGGCAAGTGTGGGTCTTCAATATACACATCCAAGTGAGGGGGAAATTTGTAGTCAGCAGTCTCCAGAGCTACGGTGAGCTTCACACACCGTCTCACAGCCCCAGAGCTCCCTGCAGTAGGAATGAGGAGGGGTTAGTGGTCCCTCTCAGAATCACTAGGTTCCACCACTCTATTTCTTACCCTTTACCCAAACAGGTGTTATTACCAGGCTTCATCCAGAGATGTGACACAATCTTAGCTGAAAAAGACACCAAGGAATCTGCGAACCTGGAGGGTCAGAGAAATACAGTGAGAATGGAGTCAGATCCCAGGACAGAAGGGAGTTACAGTAGCTGCTAGAACTTTACCTATGAGGTCCTGGAAAGGCTTGAAGTGTCTCAAATCAAATACTAAAAGTAACAGGGCTTATGGGAAAAACAGGGTTGTAGCAGATCACTACACACACACAAACCCCAAACCCAATCCAGCTTTGTACCCAGAGGCCTCACCAAACAATACCCCAGCAAAGGTGAATCTCCACTTCCATTTACTCTAGACTCTCAGTCAGCCCATCATTCTCAGCTTTATACAATGGGGCCCATGCCCCCTCCTTCAAATGATAGGTCCTTGAAAACCTGCACTTCTAGGGAAGTTTTGTAAGTTACACATATAATCCAACATGGTGTTTGTCTGTTTGTTTACACAGGGGGAAGTATCTCTGCAGCGTCTTCAACTGCACTGCAGCTGCCCCCAGAAAAGCTTACAGGAGGAAAGTAAAGCTGTTCCTGAAGCTATAAGCATCAATTCTTGCACTATAGGAAGGTCCTTCTCTAAAGATTTTTAGCTTTTGTCCTTGCTTTTTTTGTTTGTTTCTTATATTTCCTTTTACTGCTAAGCTTTGTTCTCAATTGTGAGAAAGCCTGCTCATGATAATGTCAGTGACATGCTGAGCCAGGGCGGGGCTGGGGGGCAGCGGTGGTAATCAGGTATGAAACACAGCTTCTATCTTACACTGCCATCCCTCCTCTAGGAGCTAAATCACATTCATGAAACACATACTGTAGCAGGGGACAGACAACTCATCCGACACAACCACAGCAGAGGAAGAAAGAGCAGTCAAGCGAGCTGGAGAAGCTGGTGGACATTTACTTGCCACTGAGCAGGTCAGTCAGTGAGGATTCAGGCAGTGTCGGGCGGATACCCAGCACCTCCGGGATGTCCTGGGAGCTTGCAAGTTCCACAGTCCATTCATCCTGGACAGTGAGGCAGGATGCACAGCCAGCCAGCTCCAGAGGATGCTGTGACATGCAAGATGAACCACCCTCCTCGAACAACATCAATCTCTGCCAGGAAATGGGGACATGACCATCTCCTATGTGTCCTGGTCTGGAGAGAGGTTCCTCACAAACTATGACCCAATCCTGTTTCCTCTCTGGAGCCTGACAAAGGAAGTCAGGCAAGACTAGACATAGGCAGGCCTTCTATTTGATCTACATCCACCTTTCTTCCAAGAGACCTAGAACTTCCTTTCCAGACCCCAAGCCAAAATACCCTTCCCCTTTCTGGGGAAGGGTGTGGTAAAGTGGGGCACTCACGGGAGGGCCAGAAGCCACGAGCCGGTACACGTTCCCTGGGTGCAAGAACTCAAACCAGCGGACTGAGGAGCCGAGGAACAGGAGGAGGACCTGACGGGGAGAGCAGAGTCCCTCAGACGAGAGCTGGGGCTCAGGAGGGCAGGTCAGAGGTCCCAGGCTCTAGTTTACCTTCTGATCTGAGTTTTCATCTTCCTTGGGTTCAAGTGGGCCCCATCCAGTTCCCTCCTTCCTCTGGGTGGCCCCAAGCCAGCTCCCTAATACATGAAAACTGAGGGTGGGCTGGGGCACCTCTGAACTGGCACTTGGGGGCACAGAGAAGTTCCTTTTCATCAGTGCCTCCTTATGGGACAGCAAGAACAGCCGGCTCTGTTCTATGTGGGTACCCTCTGGAGGGGAAGGCTCTGTCCGAGGAGGTGTGGAGGAGGTGGCTGAGTGAAGGACGGGTCTGGGCACAGACAAGATCAGGGCATCGGCCAGAAGAAACTGGACATAGACTCTGTTGGGAGAGACAAGGAAGAGGTTTCTTAGTGATGCAGGCATTGTGCCCCAGTGTTCCACCCCCTGCATGGAGACTTCCCCCTTCCACTTCCCTGGTGGTGGGACCTAGAGGACAGCACCACCCTAAGGACCTACCTGGCCTGCTTCTTCTGGATGAAGTCTGTGGTGCTCAGCTCCTTCCAGGAAGGGAAGCTGCTTCTGACATTCCTTTCTATGACCAACTGGAATCTGTCTGCCCGCACCAGGCAACCTGAGAGGAAGACAGTTATCTATTTTGGCAAGAGGAGAAGACTGTGGGCTGGGCAGAAAGGAAGCCCACCCCACAGGTCTCTTGCTCAATCCAGGCAGGAGTTGCACGCCTGACACAACGCAAAGGCCCAGGCCTGACCCCCATCTTGGAGGAGTAGTACCTCCAAGGGAAAAACTGTTCCATCAGCACAGCCAATCCCATCCCTGGCCTGATTCTTTCTCATAAATCCCTAAAACACCTGTTCTGAGGTCTCAGAAGCTTTCCTCTCCAGGGTTTCCCTGGCTACAAGCCTCAATAACTCCAAGACCATTCCTCTTCCAAGCTAGGGATGTGAGAAATGGAAGCTGTCATCCTGGTGTGTCTGTGAGGAGTTACAGAGGGAGAAATGAATGTTGGGAATTGTGATTCTGGCTGGGAACCCCTGGCTCCTTTACACCACCTGCCCACACCAGCCTCTTAAACCACTCCCCAGACTTGTTGATCAACATAAACCACTTGAGCATCTCTACTGAATCCTGGCAGAAGCTCTCTCCCACACTCCCCAGTTCAGAGACCCTCTTTCCCACTCTCATCATCTTCTCTCCACCAATGAACTCCAAACCTATGAGCCTGGGGTCAGTGAGGGGCTGCAAGGGCTGGGCCAGGAGTAGGCAGGACAGGGAACCACTCTGGTCCCGAAGTCGCAGACACCCTTTACGAGATGAAGGCACCAGGACCCCAAGTAGTACCTGCAAGGAAATGAAGGCCTAGGCATCAAGTTTCACTAAACAAATACACAAAGTATCTACCATGTGTGAGGCATAGTGATAACTGTTAGAGCTACAAAATGAACCACAAAGACATGATCTCAGAGCTTAAAGAATTTATCCTGAAGTGGGATAGAAAGATTGGGGAAAATGCACCTGCATTCACACATTTAGCAGCCAGAGGGAAAGTTTACAGATCGAGGTTAGAGCCAGGAGACCATAGAGGACAAGACACAGCAGGGGGTTTGGGTCTGACTTTATAAACTCTGAGAGAAACAAGAAAGGATTTAAATTAAGAGTTTTGTAAACCATGTTACATTTTACCCCACCCATTTCTAGTCATTGCAGGGGAGTGGACTAGGGGGGTCCAGGAAGAGATGGAGCAGTCTAGTAAGAAGGCTAGTGCCATCAAAATGACAAGAAAGGACTGTGGCAGTAGTGAAAGTGGCAAATAGAGGAAGTCCCTGGACCCCTGCTGAAGCCATACTCACCGGGGCAGGGTGGAATGCAGAAGGCAGCAGACACTGCCAGGACCAGGCCAGGCGCTGATTGAGTTGCCAACTGGGCAAGTAAGAAGCCTCTGGGAAGGGCAGAAGGGTCTTAGGGTCAAAGGAGGCCCAGGCCTGGCGCTTCGCTTCCTCTTTCAGGACGGCCAAAGTAGGGAAAAAGCAGGGGGTCTGCAGCTGGGTGTACTGTCCAAGAGACAAGACATCAGGTTATACGTCCCCTGTGCCTGGGTGTCCCCCAGGGTGTTAGATCTGCCACCCATACCCCAACATCTTCAGACCTTCTGGAGTGGACAGTGATGTGGCTCTTCAAGGATTTCACTGTGTGTGTTCCGACCAGGGCAGCCAGGTGGAATGAGAACCTCCAAGATCGGGGCCAGGATCTGTAGTCCCAGGCCAGGGTCCCCAGGTGACGAATACTTCAGGAACTGGTGGTATCTCAGCACGTGAGGACACAGCCTTGGCCATGCAGAGAAGCGGAGTCACTTCCCCCAGAGGCTCTTCCAGAATATGGCTTCCCTGACACGAAGTGGCCCACCCCTCACCACCTCCCCAGCCCCAATCCGCGTCCTCCTCACTTGCAGGCCAGATCCTCCAGGGCCTTGGTGGCCCACAGGTAGATGGGGAGTCCTAACTGATGCTCCCATACCAGCTGCTCATACAGGGAGGCCTGGGGGACTTGGTGGGAAAACTGAGTCTCGGGCACCTGATGAGAGAAGCCCCGAAGCAGAACGGCACCACGAAGGCAGGGAGCTAATATGGGTCTTCTCGTCCCCCCGCCCACTGACTTCAGGAGGTGAACATCCTGGAGCTGCGGAGGGAGAAGAGGTGAAAGAGCAACTCAATGGTCCCAGACAGAGGTAAATGCAGTTTGCCACAGCCTGGCTCATAGGAAACACATAGGAAAAATTTCTTCTTTACAGGTTACTTCCCTCCAGCTCTATCTTGCTTTCCATCATGACCCACTCCCCTGTGGTAAATAAGCCTTCACCTCCTAGGAGCCACACTCAGCCTTTCTGTGGGCCAGAGGGCTCACTGGGCTGCCTGAGGTCATCCTGGCCCCACACCTGTGCTTCAGCTCCAGCATCTCTTCCTCCAGTGAGAAGGTCCTTCTAGAAAGGAGATGCTCTGGACCCAACTGCTCCTCCCAGGGTCCCAGTCTCCACTCCTGATCTGAGCTGTTGTCCAAATCATTATTTACAAAAGCACCTCGCACTACAACATATTTAATTATTTTTAAAATTTTGTTGTAGGGGTGTCGACCTGCTCCAAAAAAAAAAAAAAAAAAAACCCAACCCATAAAGGTAAGAGTCTCTCTTTGGCACCAGCCCTGACCCCCTCACATACCTCCAGACGGACTCCTGGTCGCACCACCCGCCTGAGGCCACGGAACTGCTGGTAGGCGAGGCAGAGCTCCAGCTCCCTGTCCAGCTCATAGAGGCCTGCAGGCTGATTCAGCGTGTCAGTGACCATTCCCTGCAAAGAAGCCGAAGGGCCAGGTGATCCCCAGGCCCTTCTTCTTTGTAGACCCCACAATTCCTGCCCCCTCAGGCTCAGGAACCTCCCCCTCGTGCGCACCGTGTAGGATAAGAGTATGGAGTCCCGGACAAGACAGTCTGGACCTGGACCCTTCTTGTCCTGGGGGCTGCTGGGCTGGGGCTGTGATTGGGGGTCGGCTTCCAAGGGGACTCCGGCCAGCTCCAGTTCCAGCTCTCGCACACATTCTGGTTTCAGCGGCAACAGCTGGGAGGAGGGGCTGGTCATCCACACCCGGTAACGGTGACCAGGGAGCTTGGACACTCGCACTTCCGTCAGCACATAGGCTCTACCAGGACAGAGGGCTCGGTGCCACACCAGCTGGGCAGGGACCTGGCTTGTGCAGAAGCAGGTGACATAGCACGTGAGAGGCTTCCCATGTCCTGTCCCTCTGCAGGAGCTCCTTCCCATCACCATGGCACCTCAAGGACTGGCTCCTCGAGAGCCTTTCCTTACCTTTTTTTTTTCTTTTCCTTACTTCTTTATCTTTCCTGTTTGCCAATTAAATCTTAAGCCTCAGAACTCTCAGGAACTCTCCGCTCTCATAGGAGATGGCAAACGTTTCCTAGTCCCTCCCCCAAGGCACACACCATTGGTACAGCTTCCTCCAAAATATACAAATATTTCGTGCAGACAATTCTGCCCTTGCATTTCTCCTATCCCACCCCGCTATACAGACCAGCCATGCAAACAACTTTCACTTATTTAATCAATATGAACACAGTACGTATGTATCCAGTATGGGGAGGATGTTAAATGAAATAACATAGACTGTTCTCTCTTCTCTACATATATCAAACCACTGGGAAACACAGACACAAAACCCAAGTAATAACATGGAGCCAAAGTGGCAAAAACAACACACATTTGTAAGGTTTCAGAGAAAGAAAAGAGGTTAGGATGGGCTGGGATGATCAAGAAGGCCAAGTGACAGAACCTGAACTTGCCAGAGTCCTGAAGGCCATCTCTGGTTTGCTGAAGTGGAGAGGAGAGAGGAAGGTGTTTTAAGCAAGAAAAAACAATATAGAAATGTTCAGAACTCAGAATGAGCAAGGCAAGGAAAACACTGGCCAGGACGGAGGAGAAAAGTTCTTGGGGGTGGCAGGAGACAAAATGGAAGAGCCAAGATGAAGAAAAAAATCCAGAAATAACATGCTGAAGACTTTTAATCAATCAGAAAGGGAGAATCATCCAAGTAGGAACATAAATAAACCCCAGAAGGTATATGGAATGTACAAGGGGCCAACAATGGGTTATTGAAGAAATTTAAGCAAAAGGGGAAAAGTTACATAGAGAAGACCATTAATAAATATAACCATCTTTTAGGGCATGTTCCTCCCAGAGCACAAATGCCATTCTCAGGGGCTCTGAAACACAGCTGATGACTCAGGATACCTGAACTTCACAGTGCCAGGTGCTCAGCTTCACAGACCTTCATTTCTACTTGAAAACACCAACCAGACCTCAACGTCACAACTCTTAGCTAAGACCTCAGGGGAGTTTATTGTTTATGCAAAACCAGTAGTTTACGATGGTTTGACTGAACACAGGAATTTACATACACACACTACTATGCATAAAACAGGTAACTAATGAGAACCTACTGTACAGCTCAGGGAACTCTACTCAATGCTCTGGGGTGACCTAAATGAGAAAGAAATCCAAAAAAGAGGTGACCTATGTATATATATAGCTGATTCACACTGATGTACAGTAGAGACTAACACAATATTGTAAAATTATACTCAATAAAAATTAATTTAAAAAAAATACATCATATCAGTAGACGTAAAAAGACTCAACAGTAAGTACCAGGTTTTTTTTTTTTAAAGAACATGTTATTCCATGTTTAATGGTGTTCAGATAAATACTTTTCTTGGTCATTCTTCTGGGGGAAAACAGGTGATTCTGGCAGTTTTTCAAAATGGGACACACGATACAGAAGCTGTCTCCTTGAATGAGCTACAGAGCGGGGAAGTCTTCTCCCCATCTTCTATACGTAGGGAAGGTACCACCTGGGCTCTTCCTCAACTGCACTGTTCTAGAAACAAGTCTCTGAAGCTGTCTTCCTTTCCCACATGGTTTCTCCTATGATGCTATCTTACCTGTTAGGAGCCTGTACAGCCCTCTCATACCTCCACACTCCTGAATTGACCCTAAACCTCACCTGCACAATGACAGACACCTGGCTGCCAGCTGGGGAGGATCCACCAAGAAACAGGACAAAGTAAGCTTTCTTCCGACTTTTCACCAGAGCACTGAATCGAATTAGATTCCCAGCAAGGTTTGGCTGCACATTTCTGTGCTTACTTCTAAAAAAGGTAGAGAGAAGAGCAGTCATTTTTTT